>PVIR01021850.1:0-28947 GCA_004026965.1 Petromus typicus
TCGGTAAATATACTTCTCGGAAGTAAGAGGTTTGTACATAGTCTAATCACAGAATAGTAGTAAATTGTCATTGAACAGAAGTCAGCCTAATTAAACTTCTTCTCTTTTAATTATTGTCATGAAGTATTTTTTTCCACCAATGGTAAAGCTGAAAAGGACTAATGTAACCTTTAAAACTGTAAAACAAATGAATAAAGTTTTTATCGTGGTTCTCTTACCTGTGGCCCCACAATATTCTTTTCTCACCTTGTGTAATAGATAGGAGAGCTTCTAGCAGCACTATTCTTCTCTGACCCTGTTTTGTTTTGTTTTGATTTTGGCAGTAGGCATCACAGTTTTTACTCCAGTTTTGAAAAGGTCTATAGGACATCATAGATCTATATTATTTCTTCATTGAAACTACTTTGGCAGAATTTATTGTGCATAAACTTATTTAAGATTACTTTCTAACTACAGTGTTTGTCACATGAGATATTTATACTGTTATTTTTTACTGATACAAATGGCTTTTGACTCTTGAAAGGGCAGAACTATATTTAACTTCAAACACTTTTGAGTCACTAAAAAGAAATAATTTTAGTTATAAGGAAGGAATCGCATTTTGCCCCGAGAAACTAAGAAACAGGAAGGCCAGTATCTAGGTGCTGGAAATCTATTGAAGTGTTTTGGTTTGGTTCTTGTCCCAATGCCCAGATAATACGCATTAAAATAAAAAGACCTAAAAATAGAGACAATGAAAGTGACAACTAACAAATTAATTTGTATTTGCAAAGCACTTGCACAAATGTTATGTCTTTCAATTTTATCCTTGGCACAAAGTGGCCCTGGAATTATTGTTGAGGAGTTAGTACCGTACAATAGAGAGAGTTCTAATTAGCAGGAAGGACCATTGTCTTGCACGTTTTATTAATAAACAGGAAGTGATAATATAATGGTGAACTTCAGAGCTTGTCAGGATCTGATGTAAAGTCAGTTCACTAGAGGAAGTCCTATAAGAAAAAGTAAAATAAGAAATGTATGAGATCTCTGTGTTTAAAAAAAAAGAGGAAGTTGAAACAGAACAAGAAGATAAAATGTGTCAGACATTTTGAGACATTTCTTTGGGTTCTACAGGACACTAGAGTTTAGAACTCCATGCTGTGGGGCCAAGGATTTAGTTCAGTGGTTCCATCACTTGACTTGAAATTACAAGGTTACAATTTTAATCCCAGTACAGAAAGGAAGAAAGACAGAAAGAAAGGGGAAAAAAAAGAAACAAAAAGAAAAGCAAAGAATTTCCTGCTACACAGAACCAGGAAGTTGGAAAACACTGATCTACTTCTGCAGGTCAAAGAATCAAAATCCTTTTCAGTTGTGCTGCAGTGAGTCCAAGTTAAATATTATTTCTGTGCCTCATTTTCATTATCTAAAAAAAAAGTAAAACAAGGGTTTAGGTTATGATTCAGAAAATAGCAGCCTGCCAGAAAACCTGTCCTTCTGCTTGTTTTTGTATAAAGTTTTATTGAACTTTAGCTGTGCATGCTGCAAAGGCACAGCTGAGCAGCTGCAATATGGATAGCATGGGTTCAAAGCCTAAAGTGTTTATATATGGTTCTTTACAGCTAAAGTTTATTGACTAACACCAGAGCAAAACATGGTCTAAAATTATTCATTAAAAGATTAGGTATTAGAATTTCCACTAGTAGCATACACTGTAATATGCATTCTTCACCACCTGGGACATAGCACATGAAGCCCTAGATAAAGTTACCTATGTCAGTTCTCAAATGCAAAGTTTGTTAACCTGAAAACTGAGTAATGTTTCAGCTTGGGATACCTGTGTTTAGTATAGAGAAGCATGTGAGCTGATGGGAGGGAAATTCCTTGAACTTCCTAAGTCTATTTCACTTTCATTATGACAACAGTGAGGCTTTTCCTGACTGAAAATGTGAAAGAGAAAAAGGCCCCCAAATCAAGGAATGAGTGTTGTTGAAAGGGTGAGTAACTGAGATGATGCTACAGGGTATCAAGCAGACTCTGTAGGTAGCACATGTTTCCAGTTTGATAAGGTTGGGTTGATTCACAGGTCGTCAAAAAGCACAGACAGAAAGGATGGGTTCAGTCTGAGCATCTTTTGTATCAGAAGGCAGCTATTTATACTCTCCTCCCTGTGTTTGGAGGAAGGACAGAAGCAGTGATGAGAGCTGGAATCTGAGGTCATACTGTAATGATGTCCACAGATCCTATAACAGAAGCTGCCCCACACCTACTGATATTTCATGTTGCATTTGCTGCTCCTTTCCTGAGACAGATGTACAGAGAGACAGATGTCAGTAGAGGACTCAATCAGGAAAGCCTTGGAGGGAACCTAAAGGTGTGGCTGCCAGGAACAGAGCCTGGGCCCAGAACAAGTGAATTGCAGTGTCTTGTGGAGCCCAGGCCTTTACAGCTTCTGCATCCTCCAGGTTTGCTTCAGGGCAAGTCTCAGAAGCTGCCTAGATAATCTGACATCAGTTCTGATGTGACTTACTGCACACACACCACAGCTCCCAGCATCTCACCTCATTTCCTATTCATGCTACTCTGGAAAACTCACCACATCCTCATGATGGCCTTGCTGCTGAGTCTGGTTTGTCATCGCTCTGCTTTCTTTGACTTCCCTTAACCTGAACACCTTTCACAACAATGAGCCTTGGAGGCTAGATTTCTGTTCATCTTCTCAATTTTTAATATCTAGATGAATCACTTTCCACTTCCTCCAAGTTTCTATTCAAATGCTACCTTACAAGATGTCTTTCCTAACTACATTTATGTCCTTTGTGCTGTCTGTCAACAAATATTGTATATACTTGTCTGTTTGTCTAATGTCTATTTCTTACTTACTTTTTTATAAACTCTATAAAGAACAGAAAAACTACATCTTCACTGCTATCCTGCTAACTTGGATATCTTGCACATAGAAAATTCTCAATAAATATTTTCATGTGAATAAATGAAAATTCCTTCTAAGGATCATCTTCTGAATTGACAGACCAGCCTAACCATGGCAAGTGGAGTGACCTAAGAAATTTGATCTCAGAGAGAGACCTGGCTTGGGTCATTCCTGGGTAGGTTGAGCACGTTACTGATCTAGCTGAGTACCAACTTCCCATGAGCCAAGTAGGGGCACTGACACTCACAGATCGGTGTAAGAATGACGCATAACAGGCCAATCCGAGCTCCACAGGGAAGCAGGGTGATGAGGGCCTTGGTTTAGGCTCCTCCACTGGGAATTCCACGGGGCAATCGAGGTGATCAGAGTTCCCAGATGAGTTGTAGAGGAGCCAGGAGTATGCGTCCGTTCATTCTTCACAAAGGAGTGTTGGATTGTGTAATGCTCACGGGTGCCCTTTCTGACCACAGCTCACTAACAGGTTAGGAACAGGGGATGAGGAGCATCCTTCTCTGGCCATCATGTAACAGAGCCATGTGCTAAGTGAGATGCATCCAGAGGAGAGAGAGGATTCCTCACCACCATGCAGTCCCCTTCAGGCCTTTGCCTTCCCAGACCTGGCTGAGAGCAGACAAGTCAGTCCCAGAGAACAACTGGGACAAGCCACCAGCAGTGATGCTCTTTGCCCAGGGTCTCCCAAAGTGAAATTTCATGTCTGTTTTCAGAACCAAGAGAAAGAAAAGGAAAAGGCATTGATAATCACACTGAAAATTCTTGGCTGCTCACTGTCACAATTCAGTCACAGAAGTATTTAAATAGTTAATCTAGAGGTAGAATTATTCTACTGACTTTCCCAATGAGCAAAACACGTTTGCCAAGGTGCAGTATCTGGCAATATCAGGTAGTTGTTCAGCACAGAACTTTGCAAACATTCTCACCTGTCCTAACACTTGATTCCACCTTTACTAATCTGTGATCTTCGCAGCTGTGCTTCATATCATGTGTTTGTATTGTACTTTATAAGGTGTAACAACAGCAACAGTACACACAGATGGGGGAGAATGCTGGGTAAGCTGAAGGAAGTGCAGCACCCAGCCCTCTGATGTACCTCCTGTAGCTACTGACTGTCGCTGCTATGACTACCATTAGTAAGATGGCACGACCAGACACAGAGCTAAGATTCTGACTCCGCTCTAACTCCAGGCTTTGTCTCTTCACCAGATTCTGGGCCATACTCTGGACCTTCTTCCCTGAGGAAATCACTTTCTTAACGAGCTTCAGGCACAAATCTTGCTGATCCCCTCCACACATGAGATTCCACAGAGGACATTAGCAGCCTCTTCTGAGTGGTCTCCAGGAAGGGATGTCTGGAGTCTTCCTTGGAAACATGCTCCCTTCTCTGGCACCTCCCTTCTTTGCAGGATGCTGAGGCCCTCTGTCCTTCATGAACTTCATCCTCCCATACAATTGGTTTCTCTCACAATCAGTTTCTGGCACCATGATCAAAGTGAGTTCTCTCCAAGGACATGGAACAGGATGAAAAACAAATCTTGCATTGTAAACTCGAAGTGTGATCAGGGCAGGCCCAGCAGAGGAGGAAGATTATGTTGTGGGAATTGAGGGTCAACAATGGAAGACAGCCCGCTGCCTGCCACCCTCGGGTGATCTGTGGAGCTGCACACATGTCCTCTTGTGCCTGAAAACACTCCCATCACGGAGTAATGCCTGAGGATCACAGCCTCTGGAGATGTCTCTCAAAATCAGAACCATTTTTCTTCTGGTTTTAGCAAGGAAGCAGGCTAACTCTTTAAACCCAGAAAGTGTCAGGTTTCTCTCATAAAGTCATTAGTGCAGTTGTAGTTTCCCATCTCCTGATGCCCTGGGTGAGGAGACAGAGCCAAAACACATAGCATCTCTCTTCCAGTGAATGTTCAACTTCAAAGAAGAAAGTAGCCACTGTTAAGGAGGTGAAGTCATAGCTGTGGCAAACCTTTGAAGCTGGAGGAGAAGATGTAAATTAAGTGCAGACAAGCAGAGTATCAAACTGAAATCCTTAAAGGAAAAGCAAACTCCTCTGCACTGGGTGTGAAAGGGAGGGAAGCTGGCCAAGGCAGGGTGCAGATGAAGGGGGCCACATGAAGTGATTATGCTTCAGGAAGGCGAACCAGATGAGAAGTTCAAGGAAAATACAGAGTGTTGTAAACTGTCTGTTTTATCTGAGAACTTAGAAGAATCAAAGTGAAGTCAAAGTCTATTCGCTCCATATTCAACTCATTGTAAACCTTCAGGGACAGGAAATATGCTTTTATTTGCTGTTTATACAATAGTGTAGTTTGGTGTATGAGAAGATGATAGGAGTCTAGAATCTTGTACGGGGCTCCACACCGAGTGCCACTCCTGAATTCTCTGTAGTTGTTCCTCCTCTTTTTATCAACTATTCATCTAATAATTCATTTATCTATTCTTTCTTTTACTGTTATCAGTAAAAGATTAATCAGTAAAAAATAAAGTGATTCTGTACCTACAATAGATGAGGTACTGCTTAGACTATGGATGAGTAAAGATGATCATGATGTGACCTCTGCCCTTAGATACCCTGAACCCCACGAGGAAGCACAATGAATTGTGAAATTATAAGACAATGGAATCAGTTTCAGATAAAAAGAGGCAAATACCTCTAAAGGAAGGCAGAACATACACACTTAAATTGTGTCCTTCCAAAACCCATCACATCTGGATGTTCAGAATGGGAACTTACCTGGAAATAGGGTCCTGGCACATGTAATCAGGTAGGATGAGGTCCTAGTGGAACAGGGTAACATCTAAACCCAGGGACTGAGCCCTTACCAGCAGAGAGCACACAAACACAGCAAAGAAATCGTGAAGGAAGTAGAGATTGGCTTGACGCAGCTACAAACCAGCAGAACCCAGAACTGCCAGAAGCCACCACAGACCAGAAAGAGGAAGAAAATATTTTCCCTTCAAGCCTTGAAAGGAGCACACCCAAGCCAACACCTTCATTTCAGACTTTGTGTCTCCAGAACTCTGAGAGAATAAGTCTCTGTTGTGTTAAACCCCTCAGTCTTCTGTGCTTTGTTATGACAGCCCCAGGAAAACAATATGCAGGAAAAGAGCATTAAAATTATGATGGTGAGAAATAAGATTCCTTAATATGTTTTCTGGCAATATCGTGTTCTTTAAAATAACTTTTTCACTGGGAAACTATATCCTTCATTGCCGATGGAATACTTTACTCTATTCATCAAAATGGGGCCCTCATCCAAACTGGGCCTTTCCAATTCTCCCTTTCAGCAGTTTGATTCTTTATCTTCATGGAAGTCATAGAGGCAACCTCTTGATTCCAAAAGCTCTCTAGTCCTATGCAGCCTAAAAACAAGGTTTTCCCACTTTTCTTTCTTCCTTTGCTTAGATTAACCAAAAGTTCAAGTGTTGCTTGCAACCAATAACTCTTAACAGATGCAGGGCTCAGGCTGAATTTTCTTGCGATTGTTTTATAGTCTTTTTAAAAATAATCTTCTCGGATCAATTTCATCTTTGTTTCTGTTCTTTGCTCTCTGTTGCGAAGAAGTCTGGGAAATGCATCTGGTCACTTCTGGCAGTAAGGGAAGATATTTTTTAAAGCACTTCTGTCCATGGTGAGAGTAACACCTTGAACCATGCTTGTCTTTACCTGTGGAATCTCCTCTCTCAGCCAACTTCAAGTATCAAACAGTTTCTATGTTGGGGGACACAAAAGGACCACAAAAACAACCATTGGAGATTCAATAAACTGAGTTGGTCTGAGGCATCATCTAGTATGTGTGACTTAATTTGGACCAATCACACGAGCTCTTGATCTATGGGTTTTTCAGAGCTGTATCTACCTCCCTCATTGTTGGAGTCAGGAAAGCACTGTGTATCATACAACCACTACCAACGACGGAGACGTGTGAGAACATTGCTTTGCTTTCTTCTTTTATTCCTGAACTCCCAGAGTGCATGCTGACCATTTCTCAGAACCTGTCCTTTTTCCCTCTTGCCCTGGCCAGTGTAAGAGAATAAATGGTTGCATGAAAACAGTACTCTTTTCAAGGGCCCTGCATTCCTCTTCCGCTTGCTAGAGTCTCCTGGCTAAAGACTCTCAGTTCATGGGACTCCTCCCCCGAGCTCACAAACACTGGGGAAGTTTCATTTTTATGGAACACAGTATAACTGTCAGTGCAATCTGATCTTGAACTGTGTTTTGCCTTTTGAAGTTCAGATCTCCTCCAAGATAACTAAATTTGTTTAAAGAGGGAAAATGCCTCCAGCCATGGCCTGCGCCCCTGCATCTCTGCTCTGGGCAAGCATGTTACTGGCACCTCTCCAGGTTCCACATGAAATCCTACAATGGATTTTTCATTCGAGTGGCTTCAGGGTTCATTTTTGCAACAACCCAACCACCCTTCCTGCAGAACAGCCAGCCATCCACACCTTCTTGTGAATTAGTCAACACTGTCTCCTCTCCAAAGACGTAAAATATTGATTGCACCTCTTCCTTAATGGCACGGGAGAAAAACTGACTCTTCCTGGACACAACTTGATTTCTCCTTCGACATCTTCATTTCCACACCTCTGTAACTGAATTGTCCATGCCACTTTGATAGTTCATTTCAGTGTTGTTATTCGACCTCGTATTTCCCGTATCAGTTCCCAGACATAAATCATTTGTGATTATCAGTGGGTTACAAGCTTTTTTTGGTGCCTGTCTGGGCTCCCATAGCACACCCTATGCTTTCTCCAGGGAGGCAGCTAACTTTCTGCTCCATGAGAAGGGTGACCATGTGATTTTATGGAACATTTTTGAGAGTGAAGGAGACCTTGGTTAACAATGAAGCTAGAGCAAAGGAAAAAAACCAAGACTATTTGAAAAAAGCAATAGCTCCCTTTAATTTTAAGCATAAGGTCACTGTATCTTCCACCTGAAACTAAACCTCCTGCCATATATAATATATTCCCTACTCTTTAACATGTTACCTGATACAAGGAAGACTTTCACTTCAATTAGGGATGGTATTGAATCTCTTTATGATACTAAGAAAAGGGATAAATTGATCTCCCCAAGTCCTTCCAATGTAATAACGAACAGAGAGCCCTTGTGCTAGTATCTATCATCCAGAAATTGCTCAACCATCTCTTTCCTCCTGGCTAATTGCTTGTCCTTCAGGGTACCTGAACCAGCTGCACTACAGGATATTCTTGTCTTTACTATCTCTGTGTTGATTATGCTCTACTGAAATTGTTTGTCTACAGAGGATCTTGACACTGGATCTTTTGAGAGTGCTGAGCCTTTCATCCCTACATGGGCACGTAGCACAGAACCTGGTGCAGAAGAGGGCAGAACACGGGCTATTTGGAGGAATGAGTAGATGAACTCATTAGTGAAAAGTGAAATAGAAAGAAAATAAAAAGCCATCTGTCAATTTGCTGTATGGTCTGGCTGATACTAATTAGATGTGCAGTGGGTGATACTTGTGTGCCCTGCCACACGGAGGCAGCTTAGCATATCGGGAAGGTGGAAAATGTTCTAGTATAGAATAGACATTCATTTCTGAGCTGCCAGCAGCAGCATGTATTTAAAGCTGAGTGCCGATATCCATGTCAAATCACCTATGATATTTGCTGCTGGTTTGCATTTTGATTCTGTCTCATAAAAGATCAAAAAGTAATTAAGGGCACAGAAAATAGAATTCACAAGAAAAGGTTAAAGCAATTGGAATTTTTCAGCCAAGAAGAAAAAAGTACGTAGTCATTCAGTGAAAACTAATTATCCAATATCCATTTATACAAACAAGGGCATAATTTAAACTGGTAGGTGTTTCTCAGGAACAAATGACCTACTGATTTATTTTTCTAAAAAAAGGATAATCAGAAACCATTTAACTCAAGTATTATTTTTGTCTTATCTGACCTCTTCTACTTTAGATTATCAAGGACTTGTAGGAAACAAGCATCGAGGATTTATTATATATGAAACCTCCTGAGGCATATTGCATATGGCAATGAAGAGAGTGCCTGACTTGATATGATCAAAAAGGGTCACTTAGTTTTGTATTCTGTAAATTCAGTGTCTGCTCATTGAGCAAGTGAGTCTGAGGAATGACTGCATGCCAGCCTGTGTGTCCACTCCAGGGACAATGAAATTATGACAGACAAGATGTGTGCAGAGTTGTGGGAAATTTTAGTCAACTCCTTTCCACATCAAGCTTACAGATAACTGAGAGTGCACTAGAAAGCTATGCGTGTAGAACTTCAGCTGTACAGTCTTGCACTGAGGGAGTCTCTTGGAAATACACTGTTTTATGACTCAGTGAAAACAAATGAGCATTGGTTGGATAAATTGTGACTCCTGCTGCAGGATTGCTAGGAGATCACTGTTCCTGAATCTCTTGTGCTTCTTTACTCTTTATAGAGAGAGGTCCGGAGTCTCCCTCTTTCCTGCTGACTGATTTTTTTTTTAATCTTTATTTTAAGAGCACTTGTCTAACATGCAGCAGCGTACACTGGGCGGGTTTGTCTTCAGAGGGGAAGGTTTGCTGTCTGCTGCTTTTGTGCTAATTTCTCTCTTTAGGGCAAAAGCTAGGCAGGCTTCCCCCCTTAGAAGGGATTCAATCTTGCTTGCTTGGGGATTCTCTTCAGTAACACTGCCTGTTAGATGCACAAGCACCACCACAGACCTGTCACCCTGTGGAAACTGAGGCTCACGGAACTGATTAGTGAGCACGGTGTTATTTCAGTTACTGTGAATGTCTCCACCAAAGTGTGGTGGAAAGGACTGTTCATCCAGCTATGGAGTGAAGTCTAGGCTTTCGTAGCTCTTGACCATCATCCCTAAGCTGCCTTGTAGGATAAAATATCTAAGGCATCTAACTCCAAGTCATCTAGAATAGAGTAAGTGACCGATCTATGCAGGAATAAATTTCATGAGCAAGTGAAAGAAAGTCCCAAGTGCACTTTAATGAGTCCATCACGTATCACACGGTCCCCCTTGTGCATGGAGGAGCTTTGTAGCCTTCACCCACACCACTGGCCCTCCCTCCAGCTCCCTCAGGCCTAGCCTGCTTCCATCCCTCCCTCGCCCCACTCGGGCCTTGTTTGCTCCCACTTCTTGGCTTTGGACCACATGTCTCCGCAGACACTGTTTGTCACTGTCCCTGGTGACCCACTAAGGATGACAGCCAACTGACCCTTCTCCCTCTCTGCTTTATTCCCTGATGCCGTCTTGACATTTATTTCTGCAAAACTCTTTTTCCTTCGTCTTTGGCGAAATCTTTCTCTCCTTGTCTCATTTAAATCCTCTAGGAATTCTCTCTTGCTCTCTTATTCCTGTCATCTCCTCTAAATATTGCTGTACTGCAAATTCTCACCCTTATTTCTGCAAAAAGGTTTTAGTTGCTATATATGTGCCGGTGTCCAGCACAGATCACGTTCCTGAGCTCCAAAATTCTACTTTACCTGCATATTCACTATTTGTACCTGGATGTCTCATCATAATTTCAGATGGAAACTGCTTCAAAGACAAGCTCAATGTTTGGTTTCCTTGACTGCCAAACTGATGGACCTGGACTCGCTCCCTTAGTCAACAGTATCACCACCTATGAAGGTTATTGTTGTGGTGCTGTAAATCTTATCAGTTGAATGGTCAACATTTTCTTCTGTGTTCTCAAGGATCTCTTCTCTAGTTTTTTAATCTCATCTTCTTCCTCACCGAATTTTCATTAGCTTAGCTCCTTTTTAACTCTTGTTCAAACTGTGCCTCCAGTATGTGTCTTATCAGATCAGGATTATGATCCAGTTCTGGAAAAGCCAAAAGAATAATCCTTCTGAACAAACATCTGATAATGTTGCTACCCTGTGTGAAATTCCTCCATTGGCTAAATGGCTGCCTAGATTAAAATCCTTCATTAGCTTTGCCAAGTCAGAAAAACGGAAGAAAGTATGAACTCTTTCATGTGATATAAAACCCTTTTTTGAATCTGTCTGCTGTTCTTTGTCTCTTTCCATTTTTCCCCATCTCCTGCTCTATGTCACCCACAGTTCCCAGCATACGCCACTCATGCAAGGTTCTGAACCATCAGCCACACTGACTCTTCTGCCTCTTGTCTGATATGACTTCAAAACTCAAGCCCAAGAATTTTTTCTCAACTCTCCCTGGTTTTGGAAGCCCGAGACTATACCAGTGAACCTTGTTAGGGGTTAACACTCCCCGCCTGCCTCCCTGCTGTGACTCTCCCATTCAGAATCTTTTTATAGTATTTATCAGACCACACTGTCCTTATTTACTGACACGCATGAATCTACTAATAAGACGTGTTCTGTTTATCTTCATGTGCTGAGCATAAAGCACGAGCACACATCAGAAAGTCAATAAAGTATTTTAAGTGATAAAGGAGCTGAGAAAACCTGAACAATGCCAGAAAAAAAGGCAGTCATGAGGTAGAATGGATAGAGAAAAGGATACAATTTGCTTTCTTCATCTTTTTCCTCAAATAAACTCCAGAATATCCTTAGGCAATTTCACTCTCCTTGGCCCAGAAATGGGAACTCAAGTTCACCTAGAATTAATCTGTTAGCAATACCGTGTGGAAGAACAGTGTTCTTTACCTCCTCGCCATTCCACAGATAAGCCAGGGGACAAAAGTGTAGCTACCAGGCAAGAGTTTTCCCTGGACACCACACATAAAGAATATACTGTGACCTCCGGGGCAGTTCCATGCCAGTCTATGGGCTGGCCCAGACTGCGGTCCTATGAGAAGAGCCAGAATCGGGGGCAGGTGCATGTCTCCACGAGTCACCATGCCTTAGTCCTCGAGCAGCTCCCTCCTCATCTTGAACTTCTACAGCCTCATACACAAAAATGGGTCGTAGTAATTATGTGTACTGAAGAGGTCAGTAAGAAGACTGAAAAGAGAAATGCAAAGTGCCCTCAACAAAGTACGTACTCAATAAACACTGACCCTGTGTAGTACATAGAATATTAATGACACAGGAGGATTGCCACAAGGCCAATGCCAGCTTGGAACATTAGTTCAAGGCCAGCCTGAACTAGATGGAAGACTGTCCCCAAAAGTTATTAAGTAAATAAGAAAGATAATATTAAAAGGCCCTTTTCTTACAACATCAAGAGCCTTCCTGTGTCAGCAGGAGCTAATTTTTCTCCTTGAGTTGTATCACTTCCTAAACATGAAGCATTTTCCAATTAAAAACTATGTCACTGTCATTATTATAAAAAGTGAAGAATCAGAGCTGGCCAAGAAAAACCAAAGTGTGTTTGTTGTATTAGCTCAGGACAGAAGAATGGTACTTTTACATACAAGGGGACTACAAACAGCTTAACACATTGGACAAATAAGTACTATGGCTAATTATTAAACATACTCTATGAGGCCTGTATGATTTTTATTAAATGATCTCTAGTTCACTCTTTCTCCTGAAAATATACGTTCACATTGTTCTTTCAAGGTAAGAAATGAACAGAATATCATTGTAACTTTCAGAGTACTAAACATGCTCAACTCTGTTCCATCCATTCTTTGGGGAACTAATGCCCAAAATTGTGACTACAACTTTGTTCGATTCAGATACTTCTCTTCTTCCTTGAAAGTATGATAAGTTTTTTTTAATCTAGCTTTCATTATAAAATTAATTTTAAAGGGCCAAATGATCTCTATGGAATGGAAATCATAAGTAGTTACGATAGCATTAATTCTCCAACAAACTATTAAAAACATACGCATTATGCATCATAGATTTGTTGTGAACTTCTAGGCCCAATTCCCACAAGAAATGGGTGACAGAAATTTTCTTTAACTTTTGTTCATGTGCTAAGACTTTGCAGGAAACTAAGATTATGGATTAATCTGGCAGAGGAGATTACAAGGCAGCCAGTGGTCAAGCTATGGTATAGGTGCTGCTGATGTCTTTTAGCCATGCTTATACTAACATTCATAATTAAAAAACTCATTTGAAAAGTTTTAGTTTTGCCAGAAAGAATAGGCCTGCAAAGTTAGAGCAAAAGAGAAGAGAGTTACTGAAAAGATTAAAAATGATCAGAGTACTTTGCATCATGATAATAAGAGGGCTGTATTCAGGGCTTCTCAGAAATCAGCAAGACTTCACTCTTCACAGGCTCAAGGACCCTGGAGGACAGATCTGCTTTGAGAAGAGGGCCAAGGGGGACAGTGCTTCAAACGGGCTACCTAGGAAATTGGTGTGTGGGATTCATTTCCCAGTGTTCAACCACAGAAGTACTCAGAGGCTACTGTAGCCATGATTCAAGGGGGCTTAGCTATTACTCAAGCTAAAGACACAGCTTGGCATTCAGGTGGTGCTGATTTTATGTGCAAGAAGAATGCAAGAACTGTGAAGGCAGGGAGCCTGGAGGGAGAGGGGGAGGACAAGTGGGAATTCTTCATCACCTCTTCTAGGTATTCCATCAATGACTCAATACCAAAAATCTGGCTTCTTCCAATCCTCCCAACAAGTTAATGCCAGCATTTACAAGGAATTATACATAATGTCAGTAGATCAAAATGGGTTCAAAGTACTTTGGGCTTTGATTAATTAAGAATATTGATAAAATTCACAATCACTAGAAGACCATTCACCAATATCTTAAAAGGAATTTGTGCAATTTGGGGTAGCAACTCCAGCCAACTCAGCCTTGTCTTGCCAGGTTTAGACTTCAGTGGTGCTGATGTTACTAGCTTGGACCCTCACTTCAAAATGGTTAATTTTAGCCAGTGCTGCCATATACATGCAAAGTTCTGTTGTGGACATTTGGAACGGGCTAATCTTTCTGGATCAGTGCTTGATTTCATAAATCTCCTGGAAGTTAAGATGTTCCATTCTAGGGCCAGGGATTTAGCTCAGCGGTTCTGGTGCCTGTCTTGCAAGCACAAGGGCCTGGGTTTGATTCCCTGGTAACCACGTACAATACTGGGCATGGAGACTCACCCCCAGCAGCAATCAGTGCCACGTACCACAGTGCCAGGCATGGTGGTTCACGCCTGTAATCCCAGCACTCGGGAGGCAGAGACAGAAGGATTGCAGTGATGTGAGTTTGAGGCTGAGCTCAGGGTCAGCCTGAACCACAAAGCGAAACCCTGTCTCAAAAAAAAGAAAAGAAAAAGATGTTCCATTCTAGGTCTGGGGATGTAGCTCATAAGGTCATGCCTACCTGGTAAGCACAAGATCCTGAGTTTGATCCCCAGTACTGGGTGAAAAAAGTTTTATTCTAATGCAGAAGGTGCTTACAGAAACTCTGTAATTCTGAGGATCCCTTTGTCCTTAAAGCCAATTTAGAAAGTGATAATTAGAAAGCTGTGGATGTGGATGGAAGTCAGATGGCAAAAAATAATCTGAGAGTTACTGTCTCAAAAAATGCTAAGTTGAAGAACTGTAGCCTCAGAGTTCCAACTCATAATGCAACTGACTTGATTTATAACTGCCAAATAATAAATTTGGCTGCTCTAAACTGTAATACTAATTAGCACCTGTGACTTTTTGCTTTTCTGTTCTGCTTATTTTTATCCAACCTTATCCCAATATTTTCTATCTGTAGCAGCCTTCACCTCTCTCCCAATATGCCAGTTTCCCAGTCTCCCCAGAAAGCAGATGTCTGAAAGAGCCTGGATCCTCAGGTTCATCAAATTGAGATAGTGAATCACTGAAAACCATTTTTTTATTCTTTGGAAAAGTAACATATTGTTAGTATTTTGGTAGCTTATTTTTCTATATTTACATATGCTAAGTTGCTCTTAACAGGGCTCTTATGAACGGTGGGAAGAGATCAAACCCTTACAGGGAAGGAAAGCAACTTTAGAAATGAATCATTTTCTTTGTTTTATTATTTTTATCAAGACACAGAGGTATTGCATTGATAAATATCTATTTTCATAGTCAGTATGTGCCTGTTATATTTAAATTATTGAACTATGTTGTATTTTCAATAATTTGAAGTGTATTTCTGAAGTGTATTTCTATAAGACACATCTAAAACTGCATATGGATTTGAAAGATCTAAGCATAGTGTACTTTGAAACTGCAGATTTTGGATCCAGATTATATTGTATTAATAAATCATATGAAATGTTGAAAATGCATGAAAACAAAAAACACTGTGATTAGTACTCACGGACATTTAAATGTTGCTAAAGATTAAGTCAGGTGTTAAAGTGGTGTTAAAAAGAACAGAAGATCACGTAGTATTTGGTCTTCAGGAAAATGGCTTTCAGTGGTGGAAGATGTAGGACGTAAAGTAAAGTACGGTGTGGTTGCTTAAAGATGACTGTGGAAACTGCAGACAATCAAATTTTCAACTAGGGAAATCATGCAGGTTTCCGGCTGAAAAAATGTTCTTGAATACTGGAGATCAGGACTTACCTGTGTCTTTCTAAGGGTAAATCCTACTCATAATAGAAGATATGAAGAAGGAACTTATAAACTGTGGCAGATTCCACCAAAACAAAACAAAACAAAACAAAAAAACAGTATGTAAAACAGAGCAGAAGTCCATTGAATTCATAAACAAAGGCACCACTAGAAGCTTAAGAACATTATTTCAGGGCAGTGGGTTACTACTGGGGCACCAAGAATAAATACTGTCGTCTGTACTTGAAGAAGCTCAGTCTAATGCAGGTTATCAACCAAACACAGAAAAGGGCATCACACCTGCCTTAACATGTCACAAAACTTGTGGAAGGAGTGACATCTGGGCTTCAAAGAAGACTAAATCGAAGAGCAGGGGAGGAAAAAGTGTCGACCTCAAGGGACATCTAAGTAAGGAGGAAGGGAGGAAACACAGCCGATGAAGAGGCCTGAGGTCATTTCGTGAGGCCAGAGGGCAGAGGATGGGCTAGCAGAGCTCACAAGGTAAGGACAGCGTGCAGAGAAGCCCAGTGGGCAGGACTCTAGAGAAGTGGAAGGCAGCCTCTCTTCCCGCCACTAAGCCCTACTCCCAGCTCCCTTCTTACCGCTGCCCAATGTGGGAAAACATCTTGCTGGGTTTCCATTAGGGTCAGCTTTCACTCGCTGTAAAAGCCCCGGCTGGCGTATGCCACCACAGAGGTCCCCCGACAGCTGTGTGAGGTCAGAAAACGACTTTCCATGGACATCCATGCCTGCTCCCAGCTCCCGGCTCTCCACCCCCACAGTAGTAAGGGGGGCACAAGAGCAGCCCAGCTGTCCTGCTTGATGTCACTGGGTAAATTATCTTTTATTAGGGCTCTGTAATTGTTTTTCACTGAGTTGTGACCTAAATTTAGTGGTGCTGCTGGGTGAGCTCCAGCCAACAGGATTTCCCTGAGAACACGATGATGTTCCTGTATCTATTCAATTCATTAACTAGAAAGAGCAAAATCAGCCAGTTTTTTTTTTTTTTTTACATTCTTTAGTGAATCATGTGTTTGTTTAGTTTGACCAGGATTTTTCTAAAATTGAGTCCAGGACTGTAAAAAACAGAGGCAGCATGGTTATCTGAGGCATTAACTCTGAGGCAGAAGCCAAGTTAAGTAGATCTGACTTTCTTACTAGTAAAGGCCCTTGGTCTAAACACTCAGGGCTAAAAGCCGAAGGTCCGGAGTCTCCTTGAGTGTGGGCAGAGTGACCCAGGTGAAACCAGGAAGAATCTGGTTGTCTTGCCACAAGTGAGTAAAGAAAGAGGAAAAAGAAGGACAGAGACACTGATGAAAGGAAAAAGTACACAGTGAAATGTCTCCCGGGGAAATTCCTGAGTCCTGAAAGTCCATGAGCAGAAAGGGGCCAACTGTAATGGTTACTGCACCCCAGCCCAGCACTCTAATAGTGACCCAGCCCAAATCCAAAGAAGTGCAGTAGGGCCCAGGATTTGGCATAGTGAGACCAAACCTGCCCACTATGCCAAACGAGGGCCCTAGTTTGAATCCCAGTACTTCAAATATACAAAACAAAAACTGGCATACCTCAGTTTCCAGAGAGTGCGGCCAGAGCTGGCTCCAGGCTCAGTGTTACTTCCCTCCAGTGCCAACCTGTGGCATTCGACCCTATGGACCGTTGGCCAGGGATATTCAGAGAGATCTTGTAATTTAGCAGACTGACAGTCACACAGAATAAAAGTAAACAATCCTTAACTTATCACCCTGGTTTGTTTTTGACAAAACTCCAAACATCATCCAGTGATTGACTTCTGCTGTGGCCTCCCAGAACCAACCAGTGACTGATACCTGTCTGTTGAGTGGACTCTCTCTTTGTGTGAATAGAAATAACAGTCACAACACCCCCACAAGGAGTTTAGTCTTTACTTGGGAGGGTAAGAGATACACACATCCTGATATTGATCTATGTGATTTTCTCCTGTCACTGGTATTAACCAAACTGAACTCCTCAGCAATTTGCGAGGCCAGACTGTAACTTTCCTTCCATTGTTTGATAGGGCTGAGTCACTGGTTGAAAGTCACAAAGATCACGAACTGGGTGAAGGTCAAGGCATATGGGTGTTTAGCTCATGTTTTTCTGAGCACACTTGCAAGGCTGCTTTCGAGGTCATGAAAGCTCCATATTAGGGGATTCCTGGAGTGGGGACCTTGGGGTCAGATGGTGGACCTGCTGGGGAAGAAGTCTCACAGTTCCTTGGAAGAAATACCTCCCACTACAGGTCAGATTTAGGGAATCACAAGCCAGGAATTTAGCTCAAGTGGTACCACGTCTACTGTGCAAACACAAGGGCCTTAGTTCAATCCCCAGTACTGAAAAAAGCAAGATGTAGGGTGTCATCCCATTCCTGCACACACGGAACAACAAGAAACAAGCATTCGACCCGTCTGAGTATCAGTTTCCAGTTCTCTAGGAAGAAAGAGTGCAGGGAGAGAGCCTACTTCACTCGACAACCTTCCAGAGCAGCTAATGAGACTTGATAGATGAAAGTGGCTTTGCCGTGTGAAGCACTTCCCAAATCCCAGTGTGACCTTTAACATGGAGAGGGCAGGCTGGAAGCTGAGATACTTACAGTCGTCCCAGGGGATGCCCACTATAGTCCCAGGCTGGACAGGCATTGCTGACCCTGGTCCACAGAGGAGGCAACTCTAATGGGCTGGCTTCTCCCTTTGTTGTTGAAGAGTGAGCAATGGCAGGTTAAAGAACGAAGTCATTACACCACGGCCCAGACTCACTTGTGCTTAGTACAGACTTTGGTCCTTACATCAGGGGCCACAGCCTCATACACTCTTCAGACTCATGTTACTTATATGGGAATGTGAGTGAGTCTATGGGCTGGAAAGGAGGCTCGATGGTTGAGTTTCAGGAAGGCACTAGGGATGGTGCGGCTATAACAAGCAAGAGAGAGCAAGGCTCAGTTGAAAGGAAGTAGCAGCTTACCCAGCTTCACCTGCTTCCATGCAATTTTAAGCCTGGAGTTTCGAAAGCTAAAAGGATAGAAGCCGGAAACCCAAATCTATATGTAAACATGTCCAAATTAAAAATTACTAGCTGTTTTCCCAGTCTTTTTGCACCCGCAGAGCCCTGGTCTCCCTTCTCTAGTATTGCTTTCCTTCTCTCATACACTGTTTCAAACTAAGCTGTAATTCCTTCAGTATGAGAAGAAAAAATAGTATATTGAGAGCTCATAGTCCACAGCTCAGCTGAGTGACCTGGGTTCAGATCCTGCTCCTGACTTTGACTAGTTAACTGAATCTTCTCCATACCTTAGCTTCCTTCCTGTAAATTAGGAATGATAGTGACACTTGCTTTACATTTATGTAAGATTAGATAGTCTCTGGCACATAGTAGCAGTGACAGTCGAGTAAGCCCTGGTGTTAATGAATGCCTCACCCCTGGGTGAGCACCTCACACACGCCCTCTCCCACGCAGCAACCCAATTACGCTCGTGCTGTAGTTAGCATTCATGTCACATCATAGCGCATTGCTTCTGCTTAGAGTTGCCTGGGGTTATTCTGTACATCCTGACTGTGGAAAAGACAAAGCCGCTTGAAACCTGTCCCCAGGGGCTTAGCAATCTGCCCGGGAAGAGTCACCCAGCCTCCCACACTCCCACCCGGCTTCTCTATTCACAGCTGCACTGAAGAGCTTCCTTCCTGTCTTGTGTCTCCTAAAAGAGGAAACTATAGCAAGGCCTCTAAGAGGAAGGAAAGGGGACCTTTTTAATTAGCTTTCTCTTTTGAATGACGCCATCACAGATCTGATTCATTTCCATGAATTGAAAAAAACTGGGTAGGTGGTAAAGGCTCTGTGCGGGGTGAATGAGAGCTATCAGAGCACACGGATTAGAGGGAAGCCGGAGTTGGACAAAACAACATGTGAACTTGGCTGTCCACCATGAGCGTGCTCAAGCCAGGAGATGATGTAAAACATCTAAATTTAAAATGGAGACGGAAAAAGGTCCCCTTTCCTGGTTGGGGGCTGAAGGCCAAAGGGATGAGAATGCTGTTTAGACCTTCAGCCTAACAGAATGCACCAGCTGGTGTATCTGGAAACTTTCAAAAAGTCTTCTGTTGGCAAACACTTCTGACTCTGATGATACCGCACAGCAACATTTCAGTGTGTGTGTGTGTGTGTGTGTGTGTGTGTGTGTGTGTGTGTACGCATGCGCACATGTGACAACATATATTTATGTGAAATTCCGCATACGTGAGGTAGCCTATGGAATGTCTCCCATGGTCTCCTGTGAGCACTTACTTCATGATGAACCAGGGTGTCATTGGAGATAGAAGGATAACAGGGAGCCAGATGCACAGTGTGAGGGGTCGAGACCATGTTTCTACTGTGTCTTCCACTACAGGCTTTGCACTAATGCCCTTCAAACCGCAGTCCTCTGAAACTACTGCTAGCATTCCCACACTGGAAGTAGAGACAGGGCTGCAGAAGTCTGGTCACACAGCTACCATCAAATTAGGTCTGACATCCTTAAAAAACCTAGGTGCTTTTAACTGCCCACTCCTCCCGTAAAAGAACTTCATGATAAAGAAGAAGTTTTGGCTTGTAAACTCCAAATACAGGCAGTCACTCATCAAATAGTTACTACCTACAGGCCTCTCCCCTCCCATCCATCCTCCACACCACGCTCAGAATGTTCTCTCCTAAAAGTGTTTGCTCTCCAATGCATCTTACAACAGCGTTTCAGTAGCTCACTAATGACATAAGACACAAAGAGCCTTCCATAGGAGAAGTGCCAATCTACTGTTCACGCTCTTCCTCTGCAGTCTAAGATGCAGCTATCATCATACACAAGACAGTTGAATTTTCTCCTAAAATGCCACTTGGCTTCATTTCCCTGGATTTTGTTTACTTCTACTGCCACTGGGAAACGTGCATTGTCCTTTCCAAACCTAATTCAATGACCTGGTCCTGTGCCCCCCACTTCCTCAGCCAAATACCAAGGTCCCTGCATCTTTGGGCTCAGAGTGTTATAGCTCTCTCCACACCCTTATTCGCATTTGTTATCTCTGGCTTTTCAGTGCAAGCCAGACAGAAAGACAAATGCTACAAGGTCTAATTCATTTGTGGAAACTAGCAAGTTAATCCTGTAGGAGAGTGGAATGGAATAGTGATGACCAGAAACTGGGAAGGATGAAAGGGAAAGAGAATTTTCAGTAAAGGACTCCAAAACCGTGGGGTGGAGAAGCACACCTGGCTGACGTCACCTCCTTTCTACTAGCAGGGAAATGAGCTCGAATGGGAGCAGATGGATTTTCTAGACATTATTTTCTTTGTGGTTAGTTTGTGTTCTCACTGTTTGCATTTGCTTAATGACAAAACTTTCCCCTACTTCACCTGGAAGATAAAGGTCCCCCTCTGAGCAAACAGGCATCACAGCCAAAACAGTAAATGACACCCTGTTACCCATCTTGTGGGCACTGAAAATCCTAGGTGATCACCTGGCCTAGTCCATTCAGTCTTGGTGGAATCGAGTAAGATCACTCTGTAGTCACTGTGCGGTGGCCTCAGAAGACCACGTGTGACCACCACTGTATGTATTTTTCTTGAATGTCTCAGTGCTGAATATACCATAGACTTTACCTTGCTCAGAAAGAGAATATCTAGGTGATAGAACTACATCCATTTCTAAGTGCAGGAAATGCAATTCAGATTTGCAGTATGAAACTACGCAATAGAAAAAGTTCATGGCTAGAGGCAGAAAATTCCAACAGCAAGTGCCTGATCAGTCCCCCCAATCAGTCTCCACTAGTGCAACTGGCTTAACACAGAGGTGCAGCCATGGAAATGAGGACAGAAAGGCAGAGTGTGAAGATACCAAACAGGCCTGGTTATCAGTTTAGACCACTGATCTCTGGGGAATTCTCAAAATGATTCAGGAAGAATTTGAAATTAATATACTCACAGTAAACAGGTAATATACTCTCTGGAAACAGAGGCAGGGCAAAACAATTTTGTTATCATTGGTTCTGTAGCATCAGGTTAGCATGGAATTTAGTGGAATGGAGGAGAATAAAATGAAATAAGATATAATATAGCATAAAATTAAGTGGAATATAGCATAAAGTACAAACAGCACAAAATGAGAAGAACCAGAACAGACATAGTGATGAGCCGGATCATCAAGTGTAGATTATGAAACGGAATACAGAGTGCAACAGAATGAAGTGGACTCTCATTAAATGCTTCTAGATATATAAGAAAGCGATGTGTTTAGTGGTCACAAAACTCTTTTGCGAACATGAAAAATCATCTTATTTCTAGCTCTAGCACCTAACCCTTGTACTAGTCTACTTTTATCCACTTGGGTTGATTTTTGTGAATTTTTTGAAGCCTCCGCGGCATGATTTTGTTTTCTTTGCATATGAATATCCAATTGTTTCAGCATCTTTCATTGATAAAAGTCATCGTGTTTGTTTCCACTCTTTAGTCAGACATCAGTTGACTACACGTGTGTACATCTATTTCTAGGATTTCCAGTTATGTTCTCTTGATCTAGTTGCTAATTGTTTTTTAATGCTACCACTTCTTGAGTTACTTCAGATTTTTCAGAAGTCTTGAAGTTACATAGTGTTGCTCACTTTTGTTACTTTTTAATAGTAAGCTGGTTACTCTGGGCTTTTTGCCATTACATATAAACATTGGAAATTTTGTGGATATCTACAGAATAGATTGCCGAGATATTAATTGAAATTTCATTGAAGCTATAGACAAGTTAGGAAAAACTGACATCTTGATCATATTACCTTTTGATCTCTGAATATGGAAAATTTCTTCACTTATCTATTGTTTTATTTCTTCCCTAGAGTTGTAGTTTTCCTCATATAGATCTAGTAAATGTTTTAATATACATATGCACATTTTTTTTCTTTTAGAGTGCTCATGTATATGTGTTGCTTTAATTTCAATCTTCTTTCGTTCATTGATGGTCTGTAGAAAATTACTTGACTTTTATGTTCTAACCACGTATCCTGAAACCTTCATATAACTTTTTATTGATTTCAGGATGTTTTTCTTATAGGTTATGTTGGTTTTTCTACATAATCATGACATCTACAAAAGAGTTTTAGGTTTTCCCTCCAAGTCAGCTTTTATTTCATTTTATTTTTGTCTGATTGTACTAGTTAGGTTTGCAACACATCAATGGAAATAGTATCAGAAGGGGCATCCTTTTTTATCCCTACTCTAAGTGGGAATAGTTTTCGTGTCTTATCATTTGTTGTGATGTTTGCTATACACAGATATTTATCAGCTAAAGTTCTCTTTTCCCTGCTGAGAGTTTTTTATTATGTTTAGATACTGCCTTCTGTCATGTTTGCATCTGTTGATATGAATGTGTGATTTCTCCTTAAGTCTAGTAATATGAGAGATTTTGAGTCAGCATTTCATATCTGAGATGCATCACACTTGGCCCTGATGGACAATTGTTTAGATACATGTTTAAATCTGACTTGGTAACATTTCATTGAGGCTCTTTCATCTGTGATCATATGAAATGTTAAAGTGTGCATATGTGCATGTGTGTGTGTCTGTGTGCATGCGTGTGCGTGCCTGTGTCTGTGTGTATGTTTACTCTGAATTATACAAATTCTTCTCAGTTGTTTATCCCTCTCTTAGACTGTGCAGCTGAGCTACAATGGCCAGGTATTGGTTTTTTCTTTTTGCTCGGGTAGGTTAGTTAGATTCTAACAAAGCCCAGTAGTTTGAGATCTGATTAAATGCTTTGCAAGGTGACTCCTCCTCTTCTTGTGTGCAGCATGAAGGAATTTTTCTCAGCAACTCTTTGTGAGAACATGTAAGAGCTTCATATGGTAGAACTTACAAAACACAGGCCCACTGGCACTGGGATCTCCTGGTGTTTTGTCCTGTTTTATTTTGTCTTGTTTTTTCCTCAGGCATCCTCACTGAGCCTCCATCTATTCCTCAGTGATTGGTCACATTTCTTAGGCTGGTTGACATTTCCATGGATATACAGCCCATAGGTTTCTGCCTCAGTAAACTATGTTCCTCTGTAGCTGCCTATTTCTCTCTTCAATTGTGGAGTCATTTGTTTCCTCTGTGAACAGCCTTTTCTTGGGGATCTGAGAATAAACATTGGATTTTTTTTTTAGAATCTTGCTTGTTATTAGGATGAAGTGTTGAGTTCTTAGCTTGTTACTCATAACACCAGAAAACTTTGGTACTAACATTTTTTAGTCATTAACTATCATATGAGTCCAATAATTTTAACCATTTCAGATGTACGAAAACTGAACTTAAAAAAAAAAAATTAAACAATTTCCCCAAAGCCAAAAAGGTAAGAAGTAGTAGACCTGCTAATCCAAATGTATAACTCAAAACAGTGTTCTTAACCATTACACATACTACCTCTTTTTTACACTGTGAAATGTTCTAAAAGAGTGTAAGGAGGAACATTCTCATTTGGCAGAAATAAGGTCTTCCAAATGGCCTTGATACAGGGAGGATTATGGAAAGGAAAGTGGAATGTACGTGTAAAAGTGACGAGGTGTGTGAAGAAAAATTTTAAAACCACTAAAGTATCAAAGAATTGTGCTGTCTCTTCCTGGAAATAGCTCATAGTTTCCTGCAGGCCCCACCCAGAAGACCACAGTTAACCTCCTCTGTACTTTCTATACTGTCTGGTTGACTCTCTTTGTTCTTTTAAGCACCCTAACTAAGCCTTTTCTGACCAAATAATTCCAGCCGTGCATACAGGGGTGGTAGGTCATTTATGATGGTCCTAGAAATCTGTGCCTCTGGAACAGCCCTTCAGTCCTTGGCTTTGTCTAAGCACTACCAACCCTAGTTCAAGTCAGCACTCAGGCTTGATCTCTGCAATCATTTCCCATCTTGTTCTCTTCCATTTACACTAATGCTATTCTAATTCTGTCTCTGGCCTACAGTCAAAGTGAGTTTTCCAAAGTCCAGATCTCATCATCTCACCGAGTTGCATGTGACTTGATTTCTACCATCTGTAGATAACATCTAGATCTTTAACATGAAAAATCGGAGGCAATGCCCCATGATGACAGGGAACTTGGTTAATCAGAGAGCATAAAGCAGAGGTAGAGTGATGGGCAGGAGATTCAGAAGTGATAGACTCACGTGTTTCAACTACAGTGCTAATCTTATTTGCAACTTTAACTTTCACCCAGGGTTATTTGATGTATATCAGTGCCAATCTCATTCATCCTATGATTCACAGTACAAGTCCCAGAGTTGCCCCTTTACCCTTTTCTTCTGTTCATACTTCAGATCTGACCTTTTAGTAAATATTGACTGGCCTTCAAAACAATTTAAGAAGCATTCCTGTCAGCAATCTGGGCCGAGCGTCCTCTCCTTACTTGGAGAGTCATCCTGGATGACCTTGCTTGTCCCCTTTCCTGGTCCTGAAGTCTAATCTCCATATACCAAGTAGAATGAGTCTGTCCATACCCAAGGCAGACCAGACACCTCCTCTGCTGAGACTCTGCTGGTACTTCCTCATCCAGTCTAAAGCAAAATCCGTATCCACCAGGGCATTCAATACACTTTGCAAGAGGCCTACTGCGCCCATCCCACATCCTCTCCTCACTCACCTCTCCTTTCCTCTTCACTCCAGCCCACTTCACTCTGTCCTGTTCTTTCAGTGGTTACCAAGATCCCTTCTTCATCCCCACTGTGCTTGCTCAGAACAAGCTTTCCCCAGATGTCCACACAACTTGTTTTCTAAACTCATTTTTGGCTCAGCACAAATGTTCCTTTATTAGATGAGACATCTCTGATCATTCTACCAAGAGCAAAAGTACTCATTGCTCACTTTCTTTTTCTCCTGCTTTAATTTTCTTCTTATCATTTCCACCATCTGGCTTATTATTTCTTTGTGTCTGCTTCTTCCTTCCTTGCAGTCCATTTCAAGCTGTGCAGTATAACCTGTATAAAACCAGAGACAGTGACTGCTCGTTTTCTTCTGGATCTTTTACCCCAGAAGCAATCCGTGTATGGAATAAATATTTGATATGGTAAACATGTGCTTGTTAACTCCAAAAGGCTGTATTCCATCTGACCATGTTGCCCACCATTAAATTCCTGAAGCATAAGACCCTCAGCGATTGTTCAATACAGGCTGATGAGTTCATGAATAAGTGGAAACATGAGCGAGTGAGTCCCTAAAATAGATGACTGACTATGGAGTGAAGATTTCAGAGTAGAGTGAAAGGATTTGGATTTGTGATGTGGGCTACCTGACCAATTCAGTACCCAGATTCAGTGGCTTGAGCTTAGACTCTGGGTAGAAGAATCGGACAAGGCTAAGAGGGCATCCTGAGGTTCAGAAGTGGAGCACAGATTGGGCTCCTGTTATGGGCCGCTTGAACGTGGGACCAAGATGCTGCAGCCTGTGAGCTCTATCCAGCCTCTGAGGAGGATTACTGAGAAACAGTAGAAGGAAGTCACTCTGGATTCCAGGTGCTCTCTGCAGCTGAGACACTGAGCAGATCAGAGCTGAGAAAGGACAGGACCTGAGGGGCGCGTAGGGCATTGCACAATGCTTTTCAACCTTTTGAAAGGTCTTGCTGGGTGGCCAGGGGAACTACTGGTTCATGGAGAGCCTCTTGTCCTGGCATGAAAGTGAGGTCAGTCCTGCTCCTGCTGATCAATGCCTTCCAAGGTACTTTATTCCGATGGACTCTTCCCTGTACAGAACTTTAGCTGACTCAACTGAAATGCAGATGGAAGAGCCCTCTTCGCTCCAGCTCCTGCTTCACCTCAAAAAGCCAATCAATTATAATTTCAGTTAAGACACTAGGTTCCAAGGGATTGAATCCATAAAGATGTCTTGATAGAAAGAGGGGGAGTAAATGGAGGATGGAGGGGAGGCCATTCACATTTCAAAGAACATTGATTACGAGATGTCTTTTATGTGTCTGAGTACAGCACAATGAGAAGGCAAGAAACAGATGTGAGCCCCATCATTCAAGGGCTCCTCCTGGGGCTTTCGAGATCACAATTATGAGTTCTGACCCTCTTGTCTAAGAGCCCTTGTTTTCTATTTGCCTCTTAAAATTCATGTGTTAATGTAATCATCACATAGAGAATTGCTCCAACTTTACAGAGGAGCAAGATGAAGACTTGAAAGTGCAGCGACTTGCCTCAGCTTACACACCTGTTGTAAGTGTCTGTGGTATTGTGGTGACTGAACCACTCAACATCCTCCTTTTAGAGTTCACTACTGTGGGGCCTTGTCCCCAGGAGCATTAACCATGTGGAAAATAAACGAGCACTCTATAAATACTCAGAGACAGCTCAAATGCTTCCCGAGTGATACTCTGGTCAAACAATTGGATTGTAGGAATGTCCAAACCTACCCCAGCACTCAGCCACTCCCTGATGCAGTTCCCTGAAAAGCTGAAGGTGTTAGGACCAAAAACAGAGGACAAACTGCTTAGAGTTGTCCTGAGTCTGATTTCTGCTCTGAACTTAGTAAATTAAATAAGTTAAATAGAATGTTCAGGCCCAACTAGCAGACTAGAGGCCCTCGCTAAACCTGTTCTCAAGTTTTGCCATCATAGAACATAAGTCAAACATGAAAGAAGAGAGAGGACACACAGACACATGTGCGCGCACACACACACACGCACACCACTTCTGGGGGGACTTTCACTGTAAAGAATGAAAATGAGAACAGCTACCCCACCTCTAGGTAACCATCCAGCAAATGGTGACCCCATCCACAGGCCAAACTAAGCACTGGAGGGAGAACTACGGAGAAAGAGGCACAAATTAGCCACTCATTTAAGAGCAGCTGGACACTAAATGAACACTCCAGGGGCTGCTTCGCCATATGAGCCTCACTTTCCTCATCTGTGTCCTGGCTCTGTACTCAGGGTCCTAAAATCAAGCCACATAGGAAGGTGTAGGTAGGGTGAGGTCTGGAACCTTGCGTCTCCCTACAAAGCCCAGAATGACCTACTGATTGTCTTCCACTTACCCTTCTTCTGGACTCAGACTTGCTCACACACTGCTCTGCACACAGATGAGCTGGGCCTGTTGTTCCTTTACACTGTGGGTCAGTGGGTTCCCGCTGGTCTGAAGTTTTGAATTTCTTACCACCCTCCCTGTGATGTTCATTTGGCCTGGTCCATTTGCAGCTATCTGCTCAGCAAGATGGAGAAATAATTATTCTTAAGCCCAAGTGATAATTCAAAGTAATTAATTCAGTTGTGCAATCAAGTCATCACCAAGCAGGGACAACAGAAGCACTCAGGGAACTGGGTAGAGGTCAAATGGAAAGACAAATGCTTAGACCTCGGTATTTTGCAGAACTTTTGGAGAATTTGAGGTTCAAGAGCTTGAGACAAGTTCTAACTAAGCCAATCAAGTTAGGCTTACTTGTGCCAGGCTGCTTCCCTCTGAACAGCTTCCTTCCGTGTCCAAACATCCTATCCTCAGGAGTCTTCTAGCCATCTCCCAGTAAGACTCTAAAGTCCAATTTAACCTTTTGGATACCTAGGCATAGCGTCAGTACTATATTATTCCTGATAACTTATGCAGGCAAAATGTAAGAAAAGAGCCATGTGTGGTAGCCACAACAGAATTTTTAGAGACAGGCATTTGACTTTATAAAACTATTCATGAAGCTCTGGGATTTTCTCCAAAGAGTTAAGAGTAGGAAGATTAAAACCACAAGTATCGACGGTCTGATGATACAATCAGTGCAGTGGACATTATTTCACTGTGGATCCTTACAATGTTTTCTGCCACTTGTGAAAGCAACAGGAAGAGAGGGAATGTGTTGAGATGCATTTCCTCAAAAAGGCGTCTGTCTACATGGGAAGCACAATGACATCATCAATTCTTCTTTGTGTACAAGACGTTTTAAGAATAACTTCTAACTTGCTTCTTTGTAAAATCATTATGCTAAAGACACACTGTTAAAAGCTTAAGGTGATGGAAATCCCACACTCATCTGACAGAAAGGAAATCATTGTACACTGCTTTCAGGTCCCACAAGTTAACCAGCACATTATCTTGATGCTTTGCTCCTCTATGAGCAGGATTAGGGGAACTGGTCATGAAGAATACACTTCTACCCGGGGTAGCAGGAACTGGTGTTATTGTCCTCTCCAGTTCTTTTCGTGGAAGAGATGGAGTATAATTACTTAAAAGTAGCATTGATAGAAACCAATTCATGAACTGGATGTTTCAAAGTAGCTATGTTATTTGGTCCATAATTTAAAATGCTAATTGCTAGAAAGTTTGAGAATCCATGTTGATCCAAAGTTACACAGTAGTATTCCATTTCATAAAAGTCCAACAGCAAAATTGGTGATAAAAGAACAGAAATGCACAAGTGTGATTATTCCATAACTAGTTATCATGAAGAGAAAAATGAAAAATAATGTTATCTCCATTTTTAATTTCTTTAGCAACCTTTTTACAAGCAGCGTTTTACACACTTGTATGCCTATGCACATCTCCATATGCAATCTTAACAGTTGTTAAATTATAGAAGTTCAATTGCACACTTAGAGTTTACCATTTTTTGGAGAAAAGCTCTCACTATATAGTTCAAGCTGCCTTTAAACTCACCA
>PVIR01021851.1:0-28943 GCA_004026965.1 Petromus typicus
GAATGGGTTATAATTCAGTGAAGGTTCACTTTGTGATTTTATTCTATACAATAAAATTTTACTGTACATGAAGGAAGGAGGTTTTTATAGTGTATTGTTGACAAGTTTCCCTGCCTGGAAAAATTTCAAGTCTGAGCTAATGTGATGATTGATTTTTGAAGTAAACTGACATTTCTAAAGATTATCAATAAGAAAAACACTGTCCTCTTATTTTGATGATTGCATCTGTTTTTAGTTCTTTGAATAAATGAAGTATTTGAGAAGAAATATCTCATTTTTTCTCCTTCATGTGAGTTTCGAATTTGTGTAGGGTGACGTCAAAACCATGGGGGTGGCTGTTTTCAAAATATGTAGCTCTCCCTCCCCTTCAGCGTCTCCAGAGTTGTGTGTGAGAGACATCCAACACATCTTTCAAAGAGTTTCCCAGGTGCTTCTGGGAAGTCATTGATTTAAAGGTCACTACAGCAGTATATGATAAGTATATGCTAAGTGAGAGTGTATGTGGGTCATTGATTTGCAATTTCAAACATCACAAATTAGGACAATTTTACTTATTTGTCATTATGTAAATGCTATTTTTAGTAAGTTCTGGAGCTTTACTGCTCTCTAAAAATTTACTTTTTTCTGACTGTCCAATTTCTTAGTTTAGAGACACATCCATGCCTTTGTATGGTGCGGTTTTTTTGGTAAATAAAGTCAAGAAAGTGGAATGATACTTAGGAACCAAAATACAGAAGAGTTGGCAATTGGCTATCCATTCTTATCTAATGGAGTTGGACGGGAACAAAAAAATAAATCATTAAGTCTGTAGGTATGTATTTTAATTTAAGGGAGGAATTTTCAGTACTCATTCATGAAGTAAAAGCCAAAAATTACATAGCTATTCATTAAACAAATGGAAATTTTCTAAGTCCCCTAAAGAGAACCTAAAACATGGTGTGGTTGGTGTGTTTTGCACATAGCCAACACTTACATTTTAGCTTGAGTTATGATCTCATCTCCTTAAACTTATGGGGTTGGTTTCCCACATAATTCTGTTACTTCCTGGCAATTTACAATGAATTCTTTTTTAGACAGAGGAGAACTTAACTGCATGACTCATGGAGTCTCTTTGGTCAAATTAAAGTTTTTCTGGGGACAGTGGTACTGTTTGAACTTCAGGATCAGACTTTTGACTTTCTTACCTGCTGCTCCACCTTTCAGCAAGATCTGCAAGCGAAGTAAAGGAAATTTACATTTTGGATACATTCATGCAGAGAGATTGTCTTTGGAGAAATACTGTCTCTATCAACAAAAGAGAGGGCACATCACTGCCTAAAACACTAGTTAGTTTTTGAATGCCAAAGACATGAAAAAGAGAAGTTAACTTTTCATAAAGTAAAATATCATACTTCGTAAGCAGAGATGATCAACTGGAGAATGTTCCCAGAGTCCTTGTGAAGTAGCCCCACTGTGGTTCCAGGAATAAGTTTTGCATAATTCTGTAAACAAAAAAGCAAGATGAGTCCGTCGTTGTTCCAGGGATTGGGAAATGTTAGATGTGAAGTTTAGCTTATTGGTTGTGATCCTCTATTTCATTGCCTGCAGGGGACAGGCTCCTGACAATAATAAGGATTTCCTCTGAAACCTACATCACACTGCTTACTGAACTCAAGCGGGAAATAGATGGGCCAAAACTACTTTGGGGAAATCTAGGATTTGTGGTTGCCCTGGTCTAGGGCTATGATGAGTATCATGACAGGATTTATGCCTCAAATAATAACATTTAACTAATGTCTTCCATTCCTAGAGCATTGTTTGTCCAAAAACTTCTGCGTATGAATTTGGGAAATTCTTTCTCTTTTTGTTAACATTGTAGAAACCAAGATTGGGCAATGAGGGAATTGGGTTGTTCTGTAAGTCATTGGGTTTGGAGGTCTTAGTGAACCATCGCTTGGTGGAAAAATGGAATACTGGACAGCTGCTGCTACCTCTCCCTTTCCTATTGGTCACTGGTCTCCTTTAGAGGTCTGAGCAGAGTGCGGGTTTTATTGGAATTGCTCCCACCACATCATGATCCTGTGAGTCGGAACACGGTTCTGAATGGTCTGCGTATTCTGCTTGTCTTGCTTCCTCTGAGAATGCACAGTACCAGTTCCTCACCCTCCAGATATCAAGCCTGGCAAGGGACAAACTATTGTAAACAAATGAGTTTCCAGAAGGCTGTATATTACTTCTCTCTTACATTTCCTGTTTAAACTTTTGTTATTCCATAATCATAAGTGAAATAAATAGGGCACACTTGTGTAAATACCATGTCATTTCTCTAGTGTGAGAAACTGAAGGTGTAAATGAGGTCCAGAATGGATGAGAGGTTTTTGTAATAGGGAAAAAAATCTTCCAAAGGGAAGGAGAACAGGGAGGGGAGAAGCAAAGAAAAGAAAGAAAAAGTTTTCAGTTGAAAAGGACAGAAGGGAGACAAAGCTCATGTATTTAGGAGGGTGGAGGGTTAAAGGGAAGGCAAGGAAATGGGAAAAAAATCAGAATCAACGTGTGTTATGTACAGGTACAAATTCTCAATGATAAATGTGATCTTAATGGTTTCCTAAAATGAACCAATAAACTCAGTTAAAAAATAAAACTTTGTTGTTCCAAATGAAAAAACTTTCCAAAATGTGTAATGTGCACTGTTTTAAAGACTCATAAGAAGCTACAACTGATTTTTAAAGGAACAGAGCTACACTTACTAACATCAACAGTTGCTCTGTATGTACCAAAGACTTTTACAACCCATGAAGAGGTTGCACCTACACCACGTAGGCCCTAGTTGCTGTTTTGTTTCTCGTCTTTGTTTTACAATAATTTCTACCTTTTCTTTGTTCCACTCTTGGTATCACTAGCTGACTTATTTACTAATTTATTTGTTTGCTGTTGCATTCAACATTTAATAAGTAGGTTTTATATTCCATGCTAAAAAAATAACGGATAATAGTCTTTCTGTCAGTTCCGGTCTTTGTTACTGTGTGCAGTGAAAGCAGATGACTGAGTTATTGAAATTGTATACAGAAAAAGAGTAAGCCAGCTTTGGCTGATAGGGTTAGGATATCTCATATAGTTCCAACACAATGTATGTATGCTCTCTTATTCTAAAGAAGACTTAAGTGGCTTAGAAAATGCACAACCATGGAATTAGCATTAATAACTACCTGTAATTATAATGGTGATAATAAGTCCATAAACCAGACAATAGGAATGAACAAGAGGAACAAATGGAGTGAGAGTGATGTTAGAACTCAAGGCAGTTGGGATGTCCTGGGCACTTGCTAGATGTGGGTGTTTGGGTAAGGCCAAGCATTCTATTGTACATGTCTGGGATTAGGTTTGGGTTTCTGGGTCTTGTAATGTTCTACTTATTTCAGTGTTCACTTCTGAAGCTGTTGGAAATCTGAACTTTCAAATGTTTCAGATGGGGCTGTGTTTTGACACTGCATTTTAATAGTGAGAGGCCACAGGCAGTAGTCCAGGTAACATTCTTCACCTTAGTCCACGGCCCACCTTACTGCCTATTGGCGGAGGGCCCTCTTCTATTTCCCTGAGTCAGGGAGAACTTGTAAAATACCAGGAAGGCACCACTTCATCAACTTACCTCTTCAAATAAACACATGTCACAGAAGGCTGTGAAGCGTGAGACCTGTGGTTAACAGCAGATGCCTAAATAGGGACTTGAAGTCCACTCAAGTGGAGCTGGAATGTGTGTAAACTTGGCTGGTTCCAGAAGAGAGGCAGAGAGAACCCTTAGAGATCAACAAAGGAAGGTTTGGATTCTTTGAAAAAGAATTTCAAGGCTCTTAGCTTTGCATGGAAACGGCCAACCTTGAACTCCTTCCTGGTATGTCTGAGGAGGTGGGGTCATGGGAATTTTCTGAAAGCAACAGTTCAAGGAGTTCCCAGGTTTGAGGTTAATTCTTGGCTAAAAGAGCTGAACTCAATGACTTCCTAAAGCATAAATATGATTCCACATGTGGCTTGACATTTGGCATTTGACTATTAGGACAAGTGGCTCCCATTAATGGCATTTGCTGATTGTCAGCTGAGGAAGACTATGAAGAAGCTGGCTGCTAATAACAATAACTACTGGTAATGCTGGCAATTGTAGAGAGGATAACTATTAATTAATTTCTGGATCCTGGTCCTCCCAAAGTATCTCAAATAATTAATTAAAAACATGGACAATTTGGCTTTGTAGATGGACACTGTAAAAATTAGACCTTAAATCTGGTATTATTATGCTTACTGTAAATACCATATATTAAATGTTTTCTTTTCATTAGCATCCTAAGGTGCTATTACAAATCATAATAAATAAATGTGCTTAGTGTTAGCAAAAGAGTGTTTTTGCATGCCTGGATGTGATAAATTATAGCACTGCAGCTCTAAAAGATGAGGTTTCGATATTAGAAATGGTGAATTCTATAAACATGATGTGGCATGAGCTGATTAAAAATGTGAACTGCTGCACTAGGGCTTCAATTCACTATTGTTTTCTCTGCAAGTTGTCCTACTCACAGGTTCCCTCCCTTCCCATCTGTTACACCACCCAGAGTTCCCTGGGTCACTCTTCTCAGTCACTTGGATTGTCTGAGTTTACTTCCTTCTTCATGACTTGTTTACTCCATGCTCACTAGTGTCACCTTACAGAGACCTTGACACTCAGGATCCTCAGTAGAGTATGGGGAATCCAAAATCAACTTGCCATGCACCATCTAGAAGCTTTTTCATAAAAACATATGTAAAGCCAACTAGAGCAATCAGCCATGTCTCTTCAGGCTCTGTGCTTACATAACTTTCTGTAAAGTCTCACTAATATCTTGCTAATATCACTACTTCATTTTATGCTCAGCAGTGACATTAGATCAGCATTGTTAGTTTTCAATATAGTAGCAATCTCCAACCAAGTGTAAGTTCTTAAATAAATTTACTAAATGTATAGCAGATCATGGCTAAATAATGTAAGTGACTTAGAGTCCATTGCCAAATGATTGGATAAGGAAAATGTGAAGTACTCAGTGGAGTTATAGTCAACCATAAAGAAGGATAAATTTGAGTCATTTATGGGAAAATGGATGGATCTTGTGATTACAATGCTAAGTGAAATAAATCAGATATAGGAGGTTAAATATCATATGGTTGCATTGATATGAGAAACCAAAACTATAAATAATTTGAGAGCATAATAAAGAGAGATGGTAGGAAACAGGGAAGTAGATTTTAAAGATAGGAAATGACTTGGAAAGAAGGCAGAGGAAAGGAAAGTAAAAATGATGTGTCAGGTATCTGTACCACTTCCCCAACATGGATGTAATTATTATTATCACAGATATACTGATAAAAAAGAAAAAAATACATTCAAAAGATTGGCTTGTATATGCTGAGAACTCATGATGTTATATAATCTGCTCACTAATGTTAGATCTAATCTTTTTTTTTCAGTACCAGGGACTGACCTCAGGACCTTGTGCCTTCTAGGCAGGCATGGTAACGCTGAGCTAAATCCCCAGCCTCTATCTCATCTAATCTTTCAAAGTTTTCTTGCCATTTCTTTGTAGTCTTTTGGTCAGTGGTTTCTGTCTGTGCTCCTTCTCTCTGAAACATTAATGAAAGCATAATACACATATGTAATGTTCAAGTAGTAAGTATACAATACAATGAGTATTTAAATAGTAAATGACCAAAGGTAGCCATTAGTAAGATCAAGCAATCAAACTTGATCAGCTCCCTGGAATCCTAGCTTCCAAGTTGTTACTCCTCCACTCTTAGCATAATCACTGTTTCAACTTTCATCACTATAGAAATCAGGGGAGATATCTTTCTGGGTTCAGTGTTGAAAAATGTCTTAAGTATGACTCAAAATACATTACTCATAAAGGAAAAGATAAACAGGATTTAAAAGTGATGTAGGTTCAGGGATTTAGTGTAAGTGGTACCATGCGTACCTTGCAAGCAAGCACAAGGGCCTGAGTTTGATCTCTGGTACCAGAAAAAGAAAAACTAATGCAATCGCAATCAAAATACCAGCAAGTCATTTTGTGGATATCAATAAGCTCATTAAAAAGACATGAACTTTGGGTAGAGGCAAAAGGCCTAATACTGAAGAAGAAAAATAAAGTTGGGAGATTAATACTACTTGACTTCAAGACTTACACTAATGTTGCAGTAATCAAGACAATGTGGTTTTTACAAAAATAGGCAGCATCAGTGGAATAGAATAGAGAGCTTAGAAATAGACTTGCATACATATAGTTAACTAATTTTGATGAAGGAGCAAAGCTACCAAAATAGAATAAAAATAGTGTTTTCAACAAACAGTAGTGAAACAATTGGACATCTGTATGCCAAAAAAAATAAAGAATCTAGACCCGTACCTTATACCTTTCACAAGTATTAACTCAAAATATATTATTGACTGAATTGAAAATGTAGAACCATAAAGTCCCTAGAAGATAGGAGAAAAACTAGGTGATTTAAAAAAAAAAAACAAAAAAAACCAAACAAGCAAATGGATGATCCAAAAAAGAATTAATGAACCGGAAACTTCATTTCCATGAAAGACCAAGAGAATGTGAAGATAAGCCACAGACTAGGAGAAAGCATTTGTAAAGACACATCTGATAAGGGTTTGTCATCTAAAATATACAAAGAACTCTTAAATCTCAACCAGGATACAAACCATTTGATTTAAAAGACAACCAAAGACCTGAACAGACACCTCACCAAAGAAGATTCACAGGTACAAATATGTACACAAAAAGAGACTTCATACTGTATGTGGCTAGAGAAATGCAAACAAAATAGGCAATCAGATACATGCCTACTAGAACACCCAGATCTGAAACACTGACAACACCGAATGCTTCCCAAGATACAGAGCAATAGGATCTGTTCTTCATTTTTGGCTAATGAGTAAAATGGGCCAGCAACTGTGTCAGTTTCTTGCAAAATTCTATAAATATTTCCTATATGATCCAGCAGTCAAACTCCATAGTGCTCACCTACAGGAGCTGAAAACCTACAACTAAATAAAAACTTTCAGCATCTGTTTATAGTAGCTTTATTTATAATTGCCAGAAAACATGAAGGCAACCTAAGCTAGATGTCTTTAGTAGCTGACTGGATAAACTGTTGCACATTCAAACCGTGAGATGTTATTCAGTACTAAAAAGACACGAGCTATTGGGTCATGAAAAGACACGGAGAATCTTGAATGCTCATTATTCAGTGAAAGAAAGCTATAAGAAAAAGGTGCATCCTGTATTATTTCAACTATATGATGTGGCAAAAGCATTGCTGTGGAGCCAGATAAAAAGGTGATCACTGGGGGTGTCGCTCAGGGGCAGAGCACCTGCCTAGCACTTGTGGGGCACTTGTTTGATCCCCAGGACTGCTATATAAATAAATAAATAAAATTTAATAATTAAAAAGATCATTGGGTATCCGAACTTGGGGGGATTAATAGGCAAAGCACAGGGGATTTTTAGGGCAGTAAAAGTACTATAGACAGCTATGCCAGGGAAAAATTATGGGCAGGCCTATATCAGACGGGGCTGGGCCCTTGAGGAACTCAGGAGGAAGGTAAAACACATCACAGCTGTGCTGGAGGCACATCTGTTAGAGACCAAGTGACCAGGCCTAGCGGAAGTGGTAATACCTGGTCCAGTGAAGACTAGATAGAGGTTAGTCACCTCCATAGGTGATCAAGAGGCTCGGACTCAGTCCTTAAGTTCTTTGTCCTTCTTTGTACACTTGCTACTACGTATTGGATCAATGTAACCTAAGAGACTATACTTGTAATCTCATTGGTTGATCATGGCTATAACTCACATTGTATCCACATAGTTGTGCTCTGTAAAGTTTCCCCTGAGAAGTGGAATCCTCAGCTACCCTTCTAGGAGCCCTACTGCTCCTCAGGAGCTCCTCTCTCAATAAACATTTCCTACTCTTACTCCACTGTTCCTAGAATTAATTCCACTATTTTATTTATTTATTTATTTATTTATTTAGGGGACAGGGCTTTGCTTTGTAGTTTAGGCTGACTCTGAACTCAGCAATCCTTCTGCCTCTGCCTCCCGAGTGCTGGGATGACAGGCGTGAGCCACCACACTCAGCACTGTAGTGTGTGGTACTGGTTGCTGGTGGGCATGAGTCACCATGCCTGACATTGCTGTATGTGGTTACCAGGGATTGAACCCAGAACCCTGTGCTTGCAAGGCAGGTGCCAGAACCAGTAAGATAAATCCCCGGCCCAGTTCTGCAGTTTTAGAGAACACGAACTGGATGTATCAGACATCTAACAGGTTAAGAATTATGGTATTTCCTTTATATTATTTAAAGATCCCATTTCATCTTCTGTATCATCTCTACATCAAAACTACCCTATAAGATAATGCAATGGTGGATACACACCATTATATATTTATCAAATCCTAGAATGTCCAAGGTCAAAAGGGCACCCTAATGTAAATTATGGACTGTGGGTGACAGTGATGCAGAGATTGAGATTCCTGAACTGACGTGGGATAACTGGGGAGTTTCTGTGCCAACAGGACAGGAGAGATATGGGAAATCTCTGTAACTTCCACTCATTTTTGCTGTAAGCCTAAAACTGCTCTAAAAAATAAATATTTTTTTAAATTAAGAATTTCTGTCCTCAAAGAGATACTTTTAAGAGAGAGAGAAGGCACCAATGATTGGGAGAATTTATCTGTAGCACATGCAAAGAATAAAGGACATCAAATGACAAAGAATGTTTACATATTAACAAAAAGACATCCTAAAAATACAGAGACAGAAGTGACAAATAAATATGTTAGAAGTGCTCAGTATTATTAGTCATTAGAGACATATTCATTGAAACAATGGTATGACAGTGTATACCCACTACAGCGGCTAAAACTTTTAAAACCATAAATTCAAGGTATGATCTCAGAGGCATAGTTGGAATGTAAATGGGTACAACTACGACGGACTTGTAGTTCACTGTTGCTGTTGTCACATTTTTGAGTAATACAGATGTCATTTAAACTGCAGAAAGTACAGGTAGCTCTGCAACAGGCTCGGGTCTATCAAGCACTTGGTCATAAGGAATAACTGTTCCTACATGATCCCTTCTTGGTGAATATGGAACTGGGGGACCTGTCACCAGGCGAGCCCTTCAGCTCTCACCTTATGCGCCTCCTGAGTTCCTCTCCTTCTCCAGGCTCTGCCCCAAGGACTCCACTCCTAAGAGCTGAAATTGTTGCTGCAGAGGGACTTGCAAGAGGATGGAGAGGTCCTGGTATCCCTAAGCACTTTTCAGTAGACTTGGCTTTGATACACCTCAATTTCAGGAGCCCCAGATCTCTGGGGCATCTGTTGAGGGTATCTTTGGACAGCCTTGGGGGTGGCAGAGAGGCATGGGGAAGGGAACAGCTTCCTCCTACACCCCTGCAGAGGTACAGGGAGCCCACTCCAGAGACGGCCCAAAGTGCCCAGAGCCTGCTTCCCCATGCCCGGGTAGAACAGCTACAGCTAGCACTCATACCTGGCTGCGTCATCCCTTTTGGTTTACACAGAAGCCTTATTATTTGGGAACCCTAATTACCCCTGTTACACTGCCAAAATCCTGAGCCTGGAGACTGTAATGTGTCTGAAATCATCAGCCAGGAAGCAGAGGTGGGCCCACCTCTGCCTGGCAGCAGATGTCTTCACAGGACCACTTCTGTCAGGTGCCTGGCTCTGGCTCTGGCTCTCCTGGTCTTGTAACATCACTGTTGAGCTGAGGGAGTTAATGAGTGAGCCTGAGCCCAGGTATATTAATTTCTTTGCTGTAACAAGTAGTATCAACTGGGTGGCTTCTAAGAGACATTTATTGTTTCATAGTTCTGGGGCTTAGAGGTCTCAGATTAAGATGCAGAAAGTGTAGCCTCCCTCTGAAACCTATAAGGAAGAGTCTTTCTTGCTTCTCTCTGGCTTCTTGTGATACCAGCAGTCTTTGGCATTCTTAGCTTCTAGAAGCATCTCCCCTCTAACCCCACTGTCACGTGTGCTCTTGCCTCAAATATCTGTCTGTGTCTCTGCAAATTTTCTCTTCATAAAAGGACAAGCTCTTATTAAATTGAGGGTCTACCTTTTCCAGTGTGATTATCCATGGACTAACTGCATCCACATTAACCCTAGTCTCAGGTACTGAGCATTGAATCTTTAACTTGTGTTTCTGGGGATATGAGTCAACTGATAAACATGGAGATGAGTTCTTTTGATTTCTTTAACCTCACACCCCTGTTTTAAACTGGACAGTTTGTTCCAATACAGAGGATGTAAGTGGCAGAAACACATCCTGACTTCATAGCAGGAGCTCATTTTTGCACCAGGCTCCTGTGAGAGGAAGCAGTGTTGATGCCAGAACAAATGGAGTTGAGGGTCTCATTAGCAGGTTAAGGTAGTAATGCTTTGTGTGTGAGGACTCAGAGTTATAGCATACTTTCTACCCAAGCAAAAGAAAGGAAAAGAGTAGCAGTCATAATGACTTCCCAGCCCAATGACTATATCTTGAAAAAATTAGAAAGTAGCAAAAGCATAGACAGAAAATACTTTCCCAGGGGGAGTGTGCTGTGTTATTTACCTGGTCCAAAGCAAACAGCTCTTTGCTGGTGAAGCCTTGATTTTGGAGAGCAGCATACTCCTTGCAGAGCTTGGGAATGGGTGCTGACGTAAGCCCTTCTGAAGGCAGTCAGAAAGCTTCCTTCCTGTGCAGCCTTTCATTCTTGTGTGGTTTGATTTCCCTGGTTTTCTCATTCATTATCAGTAAATGCAGGGCTACCCATATTATGCAAAAGTTTGCCCCCAGGCTTGACTATGTTACTAGGACACCCAAGATTCCCAAAAAGAACATGTAATTGTTTCTGGCACAAGGATAGAGCGAATGTCTGTCTCTGGGCTGCATGATACCTGCGTTGCCTGCAGGCTCCCAATTGTCAGCATTCCACAGTTAGGCAGGTAGTGATAGGAGTGTGCTAATTAGATCAGGTGCTTGATCTTGAAGTCTGTACCAGCAATGACTAGGTAGTCAGCCTCGGAACTTTTGAGCACCACCTGTCTTTCTCCCAGTCTGCCTGGAATGTAATTATCTTGTCAGCCAAGAAGCTGCAGCGCACCGTTGAATGAGTGCTCAGTGCAGTAACAGAGTGATAAGGGAAGACGAATGGGCCCGCGATGCGTGACTGTTCAGAGATAAACAAATGTGCTGAGAGGCGATGGAGAATGAAGACTCGGAGAACAAAGAAGCTGCCTCGAGTATTTGTCGCTGAGGATGCTTCAGAGCTTCTCTTAACAAGATTACCTTGCTTTTCCAGACTGACTTCAGCCCTTTGCTGGGGGAATGCGAGCCTGTAAGCTTTGGGAAGCTCTTTTAAGCTGGGAAGTAATGTGGAGTTCAGTAGCCACCTATGTGCTTTGCTGACCAATGACAGGTAATAAAACTGTGAAGGAGATGAAGGGGACAAGAAAATAGCACACAGGTGGATGTGTAGAGACTGCAAAAGACCTCTCAGCCCTCCTCGCTGCAAGTGTGCTGGGTGGATCGGCAGCATCAGCATTTTCTTGGAGCTTGTTAGAAATGTACAATTTCAGGCCCAGCCCAGACTTCCTGCATCGGAGTCTGCATGCTAACAAGCCTCCCTACATGACTGGATACACCACAGGAGATTTCAAGAAAATATTAGTACCTTCATCTCAGCCCCAGACATGCTGATTTAATCAGACCAGGGTATAGATTGTGCGTTATGTTTAAGACATATAAAATGGAACCAAATAATACTCTCTGGGTCATTCTGATGAGCACCAAGTCCTGAGAATCACTGGTGCAGAATGGTTGGTCCCTTCAGAGGGGCTTTAATTTGGCAAATGTAGGTGTTATGTTTTAAAGCTGATTGTTAAGCCATTGTTCATGTGAAGTTTTCAGCCTAATGCCTGTGACATCTGCATGCGGCAGCAAAAGTGGTCTGATTCAGTGTCTGTTGTCCATGGATTAGCACTATGCTTTCCTCTCCGGGCCTTGAAGATTGGGGAATTTGCTTTCAGCTTCCCTTTCCTACTCTACCCCCTTCTGTTCAGTTCACTTCAGGCTGACTATCCTAATTTTAACTTTTCAAATACACTGAACACTGAATCCTTTGCTATCTTAGGAGCTTTCAACAGACCCTCCCCTCTTGGCGATTCCTCTACTTTTGTCTTGCTACCTGTCAGTTCTTCCAAGGAGCATTCCTTGGAGAACCCGAGAAAGGTCTTACTCTCTCTCTCCCCTACTTATCCCTCATTGTGGTACACTATTCTTTTCTATTTCTCTTTAATACCTGTAAAAGGTGAAGCCTTGATTTTGGAGAGCAGTGTGCTCCTTGCAGAGCTTCGGAATGGGTGCTGTGCTGGTTGTTTGTTCATTATTTCTTGTCTATTTATCCCCAATAAACTAAACATGTGAAGGTAAAATACAGCATTTTTCATTCTCTTGTGTTCTCCCAGGCCTTGGGAGTGTCTGGCATGGCATACAGAATAGAAGGATGAAGTTGAGGATCAGCAGGCTGTGCCCTGTGGGTTCTATTTTGCCTATCACCTGCTTCTGTAAATAGCTACACTCACATCTTTCCTTTATGATCTGGGATGATTTTCATGCAACAATGGCAGAGCTGAGTAGTCCTGACAGAAGCCAGATGGCCTACAAAGCTTTAAGTCACTCTCTGACTCTTCACCAAGAGGCTACCAGATAAAACTCAGCATGGAGTTTGAATTTCAGAGAAGAAAGAGAAGAATTCTTAATATATGTGTACACCCAGTGTTGTATAGAACATATATATACTGAAGATTGTTGTTTAAAATTCTAATTTAACTAATATCCTATTTTTATATGCTAACTCTAATAACTATAGAATGTGTGTCAACCTCTGAATTAAATTTTTTTTTAAGAAAAAGAAGCATGCATGCAAAAACTATGCAAATTCAGTGAATGTCTTTTAATATTTTCTATTTACTTCTGGAAAATTCAATACTGTAGGAGCAAGAAAATAGAAATTATGCCACAACTAATATTAGCCTTTTGTAGCCCCTGCTAGATAATTTGACACAAAATCAAAACACATTGCACTTTTAAACTTTTACATCCAGTGGGCTGTCAGTTTAATTCAACCTTTTGAAGGTGGATGTCATCTGCGACCCTTTAGAGGACTACTCCATTTGGAAAGTATTTGATCACAGTTAGACTCCTATGTGACGATGCGGCGGGCGAGTGCCCCATAAGCACATCTGGAAGGTGGGCCAGCCTCGCAAACACCATGCACCAAGTGGCCAACTGCTACCCTAGCAGGGCTTCAAGGCCTGGACAGATGAGTAAGTGCAACAGGAGTTCTCTCTTCCTGTGGGGCCCAGAGAGAGCACAGGGAAGGGTAATTCCAGAGCGCAGAACCCTTTGTTTCAGAGAGGAGCCTTGCTTACAAGACATAAGAACTCACCAAAGGGCCGCTCCCAGGGATAAGAAGAAAGTAGGCATTAAAGGCAGTGAGTGGTTTTATTAAAGTTAGAACATGCACATGTGAAAAGGTTGCTATTGTTCCTCTGTTAAAAAGTAGCCAGGAGGTAGGAATGAAGTATAAGCTCAGGTTTGGGGCTGAAGGTGAAAGGAGAGGTAAGTTTGCCTTTCTGTGAAAGTGCACACCCTGACAAATGACAACGGTGGGCTCAGCACTTTACAGGATGACCTTGAGGGCATCTAATATTATTCTTGTTAATTAAAGCCATTGATGTCTAACTAAATACAATTTAATGTTTTATGCCTTTCTAAGACTGTAAATATATAAAGTCATTAAAAGTTTCAAATATACACAGCATTATGCCAATTATGTTAAAATATGTAAATATATGCACAGTAAAAGACAGGGAAGACTTATTCTAAAATGTCAACATTAGTTAGCTATGTTTGAGGGGTGAGCTTCCACTTCTCTGGTTTTTTGGCAAATAATGTGTTAATTTTCTAAACAGCAAAAGAATGACTCAAGTCTATTTTGCTTTGGCCATATTTCCACCCTGAACTGGATATGGTCACTTTGGAAAGAAACTAAGCTAGTCCCAATAAGATGGGAGATATGTTCATCTGTCACCCAGGGCTTCACCTACAGATGAGGATGCTGGGCACAGCGTATGTGTACAGGGTACTCACAAGCACAGTGTCTGTCCTGCTGCACAGCAGGAAGGGATGTGATGCTTTTACTTACAGAAAGAATTCACTGCTTTGTCCCTGCTGTCACAGCCCAGAGTAGTGGGATGGAGTCACCTACAGCTATGACACCCTCGAGAGCAGAGCACTGAGCACAGCACCATAAATTTACTTAACCTAAAAGTTCTTAAAATAGTCACGTTTTTGTTTTATACATAATGTGAAAGTATAGTAAGAAAGCATAATTTTAAAAGTTCACTGGAGTTCAATGATCTTCCTTCTCAGAGTCAGTCATTGATATGAAAACCATAATTCTTCAATCCAGTCCTTTGACAACTAAAATCAGGTTGTAGAAATAATATGTGCACCATAAAATTAAGATTATAAACCATATTTATCTAACTATACATGTACCTATATTTTTATAGGACAAAAAAAAGTGAAAATAATGAGAATTAAATTTAGGACACCAAGGACCTTTGTGGGATAAAAGTATTGGGCAGTTACACGGGAAGATAATTATGTGTGAGATGTTTTATTTTTTTTAAAAAATCATAACCCCAAAACAGTGCCAAAATATTAAAATTTGAGAAATACCGACAGTGGGTACACAGGTATTCACTCTTTTACTTACTTTTCTTATGCATATATCATGACAGTAAATGGCAGCCATTGTCAGACCAGGTGCCCCTATTTTACCTTGTGACTGACTAGCAATAGCAATTGCCAAAATAGTAGCAGGTCTCAGTAGCCAGTCATAGGTGTAACTCTCCCTGGGGGTGTTGCCTGCTCTTACTGCTAAGAGCTTAAGTAATCCAGAGTCAAAGACTCTCTTCCAGTCCACACACCTTTAAGTTGCTCTCTTCCACTAAATTAACAGCAACAGTCAGGAATCTTAGGTCAGGTGTTTCTTGGCCTTGACAACTCTGTCATTTGAAAGCAATTCACTTACTGGTTCATCTGTCAGGGATCTCTGCTCAACCCTTGGGCTATGTGCTTTTATAGTGATGTCTACAGTTAGTTGCTTTACTTAAAATACTGTTCTTCAGGATATCTAGTGTTTAGAATTGGGCATGGTCTGTCCCTACAGCCACCTAACTTATCTCAGTGGTTAAGCTAGAGATCATCTGTATTCAGATCCTGGCTCTTACAACTTGCTTTGCTATCTGGGCTCTATAGATATAAAATGTAGACCAAGTGATAAAATGTGTATAAAACTCTTAAACCCTGGACTGTTGCAATAAGCTTTGCTGCACATCATGCTGGGCCTTCAGTTTGAGCCTGGTAACGTGAAGGGCTTGGTCCAACATTTGATCCAAAAAGCAGTTCAATGATTGCTAGTTACTATGCTGAATTTATAACAAAAATGGTGCATAGAGAAGAGAACAAACATTGACAGACACGAGAACTCTGGATCTGCAGCATAACTGCCAGGAGGGAGGAGGTTTCTCCTTAAATCACAAGAATCTAAAATGTTCTCACCCTGTTTTTAACTAATTATTGGTTTAAAGGCTTGTGATTGCTCTGTGAGACTTTTTGCATTAAGTACCGTGACTCATTCTCTTAAGTAGTCACGACCTCTGGCCTGGTTCATGAGTTGCCTGGGGAATATTTTATTAGTGAATTAATGAGTGAATGAATGATGAGGTGTCAAGTGGCATCTTGGTCCAATGATATGCTAGACATTCCAGGTGGTGGGCCAATCTTGAAACAGTTAGATCTTGTACTGATAGAATCTCATCTTCTCTTTCCACGTGGGCCTGGCATAATAGTCCTTATCAGTAAGTCATGATTTCAATCTGTATCTTTTTCTCTATGTGTGTTTATTTTCCAGATTAGGAGACTTTGGATTCTTTAGTGGAAGAGAACCATCTGGAGTCTGAAGAATAACTACTGATGATTCTTCATGACTGGGATTTATTAATTAGCCTGGAAAATACTCCTTAGATCTCTGTCTGATAATCTGAGGACACGACTTTCATTTCCACATCCTCCCTCCCTCAGGGATGTTTTCATCATTGAGAAAAGTACAGGCAGCTGTTTTCCTTAGCCTTTGTTCCCATATACTCTCAATTAAGGAAAATCAAAATATTTCTATGATACTTGGATTAAGAGCAATTTGTTAATTCCATGGACATTTCTCATAATCCAGAAACTATTCTTTACCCCAGATAGTTTTATTTTCACTAAAATATGAATTTGGAATATCCACTTAAAAGACAGGATTGACAAGAGAGAAGAACTTTTTAGATTATATCCTAAAATTGGCTACAGCAGCATTTGCTAACTTTGTTATCCATGTGAAGATCACTGGAATTCATGGTCATTTCCCTCCCCAGGGGTTAGTCATCTGTGCTTAAAGCTGGAAGTCATCAGACCCAGTTCTTTTATTTTATTAGAAGTGGATTATATTATATGAAGTAGAGAGATTTCCACACAAGAAAAATTGTGTTGATCTTTTCCAATGAGGACATTATAAAACAAGACAATAATTGAAAAGGATAAGACACAATGAAAGGACCCGAATATTTTTCAGCACTGGGAATGAACACAGAGTCCCTGCATTGAGTTACTTCCCCAGTACTTTATTTATTTGGTTTTGACACAGGGTCTCACTAAGTTCCCCAGGCTGTGCTGAAATTGTGATCCTTTCCTTCAGCCTCCCAGAGTGCTGTGATCACCTGTGGGTGCCACTACATGTAAGTAGGACCCAATTTTTATGCTGTCTCCTTCCTGTTTTCCTGAATCCTCTCCTCCCTTGCTACAGGGAAAAACTGGAAAGAGCCAGATAAAGAATGAAGGAGTGAAACACAAATAGGATGCTGATTGCTGGAAAGTGGAAACTTGTGTATGGTGTGTTTTGTTCACAAAGCGCCTGAGCACATCAGCTCAAGGCAGACCGTGGCTGCTCTTTGTCTGGCTTCTAGACCCAATGGTCGCCAGGCAGCGATAGCTGCTCAGTTCTTTCATAGCCCAGTGAGGAGGCTGGGGCACTTCTCCTGCAGGTCTGTCCTAGGACCGACAGCAGATTGTTGCTCTCCCCTCTGGGCTGTCTGGCCACAGGGCAAAAAAGGAAGCACGGACAGCCTGGGCTGCTGAGGAGAGCAGCAAAGGCCAGATGCCTCTCAGCGCTAAGCAATGAGTTTCTTCACCATCAAAAAGTATTTGTCATATAAAACTCTTAAGTTCCCACTTAGAACATGTGACCCAACTTTAGAAAAGATAAGGGATTCTATTACTTCATTCATTCATTCAACAAACACAGAGAGCTCATCCTGAGCAGGAAGATGATCAAGGCCATGTCCTCCATGTGGACTGATGATTGAGGACCTGCTGTTTGCAGAGGGGAAGGTCTTTTGGAGGTATAAAATTCTGTTTGTTCCCATTCTCCATCAACTGCTGAGTAAACCTTCAGTGACTGGTATTGGCATTGTTCACTGCCTAAGTGCTGTGTTTCAGGGTTACATTGCAAACTCCAGACCATATAATAATTATTTCTATAACTTCACTTAAGTCATCTTTTTCAGCTAGATACAGATACTCTGAAAAGATATGATTTGAAAATGTAGTAAAAAGAACCTCACTAATTTAATCTTTGATCTCACTATCTTGATAGTGAGGAGAGACATCACATTAGACAGTAAGAGTTTAGTAGCCGGATACTATTTTAATGTAAATTAAAAACAAGCACTTAAAAACAATAGAAGAGATGCAGACACTTTTTAAACTTTAGGTAATTGAATCTTGGTTCAAAATGGTATTTAGCACTAGAATATACCATACTACCTGCTGCTCAACTATCTGTCATTATCTTTTGAACACTGTAATTGGATAAACAGGAAACTCTTTATAATAATAAGTTTGTTCAAAATCATGTGTTTGCTGGAGTCTGGGGTGCACGCTGTAGTCAGAGTGAACTGTAGGTAAAACTGCTTATCGCATCCTTCCATTACTGGTTCATCTCTCCTACAATACATGGCAGCACAACACACCTGGGCAGGCCAGAGCACTTTGTCAAGATGGCTGAGAAAGCAGCCATTCTTCCTGCATTCCACCAGCGAGCAACATGAATCTTATTTGCTGCAGGACACAGCTGCCACTGAACCTAACCCGTTCCTGGCCTGCTGAGCAGGCGCACAGTCATGCTTCTTATGTAACTTGGGCAGATAATTTGCCTTCTGGAATTTCCATTAGATGCCTCTACTTAGTTGGTTTATTTATCTATTTCTCAATGAGTCTTTGCTAATTGAGGTCCCTACATCACAGCTATCCAAACATTGGTTTGTACGGGACTCCACCACAGGAGCGCTTCCTATAAGAGATTTAAATTGAAAGGGGACACAAGCTATTATCGGTCTATTTTCAGTTTTCATTATCCATAAAACAAGAGATCAGCATTTTCATGCTGGGTGAAACCTTTGGGAAATGCAGTGTTACTGTCATTATCTTTAGACCAGGCTGCCGCTGGGCTGGCGAATGCAGATGGAATCATGAGCCCGTCAGAAAAAAATAAAATAATGAAACAACCAGAATCGTCAAGAGAGCTGCTGAGCAGGTCTGCTGCCTGGTTCCCTGAACATGTCCCTTTGAATTTAGCGGAGCCTGGTGAGCAAAGACCACGGATCATGACAGACCCTAAATTGGCCTCATAATGAGATTAGTAGGCAGCAGAACAAATGTCTGGCCATTCTATTAGAGGGAGGCTTTAATCTGCTGTTTTCCTTGGAAATGATCATATCTTTTGCGACAGGGGGACCACGATGCAACGAGATGAAATCCAACAGATTCTATTTTGCCACATAAGTTTTTTCATTCGCCTCTTTTTTTAATAGCACTTTGGGGGAGGCATATACATGAGCTGAGTCTCAGAGATTATTACCAAAGTGAGCTCTGTGCACCTATGTTCGTGGTCATTGCTCCTGTTCCCCACACTCCCTTTGGAAGGCAAGTCTCGTGTGGCTTTCTCTCCCCTGCCTAACGGGAGCCTGCTGGGGAGGAGGTGTTGTGACCCCCACAGTCCTCTCACTTTAGACTTAAGGATCAAAGGGAGAATAGCTTTGCTATTGTATTTGGAGTGTACTTTAAAAATATCTTTGCTGCAACTCTACTACTTAAAACCAGTGGAAACAAATATCACATATTAAGAGTCTTCAGAAAATGCCCGGATCAGGTGAACCCACAAGGTCTCTGAGGAGAACAAAAGCCTCCAGTATGGAGCCTGATTCCAGGAACTTCCTTGGCTCACAGCAGAAGGCGTCTCACCAGGGAGTACAATGCCCTCCTCTCATTAAAAGTGCAAGATAGCATCTCCTCCTGGATCGTTTCTGCAGAACCTGATGCAGGTTCATGGACTGTGCCATGCTAGTTGGTGAATACATTTAATCAAATCATTCTGTGAAATAATCTCAGAGTTTCCTGAGCCCTATGAAGTCCCCAAGCAAGTTAAGGTCCTTGCAAAAGGAATGGGAGACTAGACTTCAAATTTAGCAGTATTTGACACTTCTGCACAGAAGTGTAGAAGTAATTTAATTTTTTAATTTAATTTCTCTACATTTCTTGGGCCCATGCTAAGAACTCCTTGATTCTCCATGAAATGGCAGGTTAGGAGTGGGTCACTGGCTTACATCTCATTCCATCGCATTTTGACATACTGTTTTTTTTTCAGGTCGGGAAGAAACCATAGTAATCTTTTGCATTTGCAGATATGTTTTAAAGTTTCCATGATGGTTTATGAGCATCTATTATCTTATGAAGTTGGTGCTTCCACCTAAAATCTGCATCTACTTGAAGGAAAAATTATTTTGGGGGCCTATTTAACATGTTTTTTTCTTTTAACTTTCTACTTCTCAATTGTTGTGTCTCTACATGTGTCTTTTCTATGTATCTAATTTGCAAATGTCAAAAACTTTAAAGCCAATTCTCCTACCACTCTTAAAATTTTCTCTGTTCTCTGTTAACTTCTGTCTCATCAAATGAAATAGTTCAAGAGGAGACAGACTAATTTTCCTGTAAGTAGGTGGTCCTGTGTTTATTGGTACTGTCTTCCAATTTACCTTGTTCATTTCCATAATAACTCTTTCTTCTTTGTCCCACATCTGCCTCCCCTGTCTACTGTAGCTCCATGACTATAATTTAAATCACCAGCAGTAAATGAATTCACTTCACCAAGTTCCCTGTACATTTGGTATGTGTTAATGATTATCTAATGGCTTTCTTGTGTGTTGAACTCATCAAGTTAAAGTTTTTCATGACATAATCTCCCCGAAGGAATTTTCCAGATTATGTTTGCTTACCTCATATAATGGAACTTGTTCTTGGGTCACAGCAAAGATCAGTAACACATTGTTTTGCACCAGTTTATCAATGAGTTGTCCAATTGTTGGATATTCCTAAAATTAATACATAGACTTTTTAAGTGTCACCTGAAGAAAATAATTTGCGTAAGGAAAAGAATGTTTACTTCAAAAGTCTTTTCCTGAGCTGAGCATTTCAAAGTTCACAAGTATCACAGTATCTATTACTCTAAGCAAACAAATACACAGTTAGCATTACTCACTTAGTTGGCTCAGTAATTGTTTTCTAAATCTGGTAAGCTCAGTATGGTCCTACAAGTCGGTTCCTGCCAGTACATTGCTTCATAGTCCCTTGCTTCCAAGCAGCTAACTTGATATTCGTTTCAGGCTTATACTTGGTCATATTTTCAAGGATGGAGAAGTGCTTCTTCTAAGTGCCACTCATGGCAGGAGTGTTAGAAGTGAGAGAGAGGAATTTAGACTATGATGCTTGTGGACACGGTGGCCCTTGTAGCTGTGGAATTGTTACTGAGACTGGATGAGGAGCCCTGAAGGCTGAGGAGGGGACAATCTGCTGAGAAGTGACTCACGGTAATTCCTATGCCTGTCCAATTGGAGGATTTCAAGGGATGGGTTTTACTACCTACTCAGTGTCATAAACTTGGAGATTGGGTACCTGCAGTTTTTTTTTTTTTTACAGGACAATTGAAAACTTACTGTACTTTGGGCCCTTTGACATATTCATTCCCACATAATATAGTATCAGTACTTAAACACAAGTAAGTCGTTAACTATCAAATTTGAATATGAACTTTACTTTCCAAGCCTGGAAAAACCTAGACAAGTCAAGACATGCTTGACTATCATATGAGTCCAAATACAGATGAGGCACAAGAAGAAAGTTAAGTGAGGGAGTCTCTTGCCTCTGATTACATTACAAATGTATTGATTATGACTGCAGCCTGCAGCTGGCCCGAAGGGAGGAACCCTGCTAAAGGCCCTACAATGGGCCGTGTTCTCACCTTCTCAATGATGCTGGTTTACTTTTATGTAAAGTTTTCTTTAGATACAAGTTCAAGTTGAGGAATGAATGCACCTTTCTGCTGATTCAGGTAATTTTCTGTAAATCTGGCTGTGTATATACTTTCAATGTCATATGGATTTTTATTAGTACAGATAACAGATTATACAACTTTTCCTGTAACTGTTCTGTTACTTCTGCTTTTCAGCTCTCCAAACTCTGAGCATTTTCATCCTCAAGCCTAAGCCCAGCCATCTCTCCACCTTCTTATATCTTTCAACCACTGGGTATACGGAACCAGGATAATTACACAGAAGCCTCAGAAAATGCAGTTTTTCTTCTCTATGAATAAGATCTATTGGTTTAATCTCCACAAATTCAAGCCCAGAAACCACATCCTATTATTCTGTGGCCCCAGAAATCTGGCCCAGTTCTGAGTACACAAGAAATGCTCTAAGGACCCAGGGGCATGGAAATGGTCCAAGACTTCTGCACAAGTGTAGTAAGAACAACTGAACTCTTATTAGGCAAGAGGTAGTGTTTGCTTTTATGACATTCCTATTTTCAAGATATGAATCATGGGGCATTGAAAAATTGCAAGAAAAAGATAATGAAAGTGGTATCAATTTCTCAGTTTCTCAACCCTTCTTGACTAAAACCAAAATGTGCTCATTCTCACTGCTGTTATATATAATATGGAGTAGCAGATGATATGATTAAACAGCATATATGTTTGAGGAATACAACTCCTCCAAAGTAATGGGAAATGTTCATGTTGGAATTTAGAAATTTAAAGAGGAATGGTACTAGTGTACACAGTGTTAGTTTATAGAAAACATTTTTCCAGTAGATAAACTTAAAATTTTGGAACCGTATTTTCACTTGTGTTAAATGAGTGTTTGACTTTCTCAGGTTGCTGCCTCATAATTCAATGATGTTTCATACATAGTCAATACCCACTGTGTTCTAGGCTCTGTGCTGCTGAGAGACAGAGGTAAAAACAAAACCAGGCCCAGCCCCAGGACTGTGCAGTAAACCCAGACAGAAATAAGCAACACAATTCTATCTAGAGATCTACAAGTAGACATCTGTGTGTAAGGGTAAAGGAAGAGGCAATGGTTTCAGGGCCTAGTAGCATTAAAGAGGCTCTTTAGGGACAGCAATGGTTGAGTTGGGTATTTTTTTTCAGATATACTCCCCAATTCAATCTGGGCTGCCATAAGGACAGACAGAAAGTGCAGGGATTATTCCCCTGAGCATCCCAGTGCAGACCAAAAGAACATCAAATGAGCTGGGCTTTCACATGTAATCACAAGTTGCTCAACAACCTACTAGGAAAGGCGATCTAGGAAGAGGGAATAACACAGACAAACCCAGCAGACATATGCTCTAGGTACCTAGGGTTCTGCTGAGGATCAGCCAAGGTCATGTATATCAAAAGAATTCCGCAAATTTTACATTGTTTCGCAAAAGTCAAGCATGTTTTGTTTTCAGCATCACCAGCACTTTTTAAATGACAGAAAATAAAACAAATGTTAGTAAGGATCAACCCAGCAGTATCTTACTAGTTGTTTCCCAGGGAGTCCCCTGGCCTACAGAAACATGCCATAATTTAGGAACAACTATTGCCAACAACCCCACATTTGACTGTTCTTGTCTGGGCCTGCCTTTCTGTGCTGTGGTTTGGAACAGAAAGAGTTACCTGGGCTGCTTTTTTGCCAGCCTCAGGATCTTTCCACAGTTGAAGAATTCTAGGGTCATGTGTGCCATTGTAGATTCAAGCTTCCTCTATGTCCCATCATCTATCTGTGTCCAGAGCAATCTTAATGATAGTGAGGATCGAGGAGGGACAATTTGTTTATTTCAAATCAGAAAATATGCATTGCTTTCACCAATTGTGAGTTATTTTGTGTTGTGCTTTGGACAAACTGTTGCTTCATTCACCTACGTATGCTCTGGAAAGCAATCTCAAGTGCACAGTACATACCATGACAGTTGACATGGAGTATTCATTCTTGTTGTCCAAGTGACACAGCCCGTCGTTGGGAATGACAATGCCTGCCAGTTTGCTGTCCATTCCAAAATGAGAGTCCGCATCACTCACAAAAACCAAGAGATGGAGTGAGTCATTTCGCCAGCCAATTTTTTCCTACGATAAGAAACAGACACCAGGTTTCATTGGGGAGAGGTGGGCACATGATAAGTGTGGATTGATTCTGCTTAGACAGTCCAGACTACAAACAATACACTGCTGGTCTATTTAAACCTCCTTCATCTACTGTGACTTCATACTATATCATAAACATGAAATTCTGTGGCATTTGCTTTTTCCTGAATAACATTTTTGGATGATTTATGTTTCAGGGAAAAATACCAGCACTACAATCAGTATTCAGCTGATCTTGACTTTTACATAATTAACTATTTTTACTGTCCAGCTTTTAATTCATCAGAAAAATGAGAAGCGAAGGTGGTGAAGGTCATAAAGCATCCCAAATCTAAGCTGAAACAAAATCAGTCAAAATACAACCCAAAATGAATGAAAAGTAGTGCTTATAACGCATAATGAATGCTTCATTAAAAGGTCACCTAACATTTAGCTACACAGTCTCTTTCTAGTGATATAATCCTAGTGATGTAATCCAAAAGAGCAAGGATTGGTAACAGTCTGCATCTTAGCAGAACTCTTTTGTTGAATATAATCTGGGAATCTCACCTTACTACTCCAACCTTCCCTATGCCTTATCCTTTCTCCTCTACTTCCTCAGCCTGCCACAGTTGAGGAGCTTCAGCTTTGCCCATTTCCTGATATTTCCCGTAAGGAGCTATTGCCTGAAGATATGGGGATAATTTTCACCATTACCTGTCAGATAGCTAAACAGGAACAGGGTTCCAGCAATGTCCTACAGAGAGAATGGCTTCTGATGTTTATTTTGTTGTTTTAAAACAATACACATGTGTTTGCTAGCTATGCATTATAAGCACTACTGTGTTTGTTTAGCTATTTCCTGACTCGGGGCGCTTTTACTTTTATCTTTACCTTTCCTGTGAGTAGGATTAGGGATTAAACCTAGGCCCTTCTTGTTGAGGTACACCCCAGTCCTTTAAACATTTTGGGGCTTGTTTTAAGACAGGGTCTCTCACTCAGTCACTGAGTCATCCGAGCTGAGCTGGAGCTTACAGCCCCCTGCCTGGCTGTGCTGGGCTCCTGAGCGCACTGGCATCAGGCCAAGTTACTTTCTCCAAAACATTCCACCTTTGATTTTTTTCACCATAGTTAATCCCAAACCAGATTAATCTGATCATGATATGAAAATTAGTCTCTTTTGTCAACAGTACTAAGGTTCTTTTACTTCGTTTGAATAATAGGCATAGAAAAGAGTCAATGTAATGGAATTAAGATTTTTGTAGAAACTTTGTTTTAAGAAAAGTATCAAAATATGATGATTATAGGAAAGAAAATTACTTGTATCCAAAGCAGATTTTTAATAAGATGAATGTATGTTATCAGAATGGAACCTGGCTCAGCATACCTTACACACAGCAGCCTGCATAACTGCATCGAATCCACCTTCAGGTGTATCAATATTAGCAGAGATTTTCTGGTTCTTCACAATTTCATTGAATCTTTCAGCATCATTTGTCAAGGGCAGAATGTGCTTGAATCCAAAGGTAGGTAAGCAGGAGTATGGAATACTACTGCAAAAGTAAGATACACAAGTATTCTTCCAATATGATGCAGCGCACAATTAGTGGATCTAATGGCCTAGCAATACTTCTTGAAATGAAGATTCATTTTTCAAAAGGACTTGGATTCTGTAATTTGGCAGTGAATCTCACAGTTAAGGTTGTTGTCATCACCTTCTGCCCATCCTGTCCATGTTGACCTGCTAGCTGATACTGATTTAGACTTACTGTAACTCTTACTCACTCCAACTCAGACCAAAGATACTCAGGTATTCAGACTCCACATTCCAATGACCAGAGTCATGACCTTCTATTGCTTCCCAATCAAAATCCAGCATGAAGTTCACATGAGGACAACTTTTTTGTATTCATATATCTTAAGCTGTTGTCAAGTATGAACCATCTCATATCAAGGCAGAGAGGAACCTGTCCTACTTCCATGGTCCATCCTCTCTTCCCAGCCCTGCCTGCCACAAGTCTAGAAATCATAGCTCTGCTCTTTTTTTTTTTAGGTTTTTTGAGACAGGGTCTTGCTTTGTGGTTCAGGCTGGCCCTGAGCTCAGCCTCAAACTCACATCACAGCAATCCTCCTGCCTCTGCCTCCCGAGTGCTGGGATCACAGGCGTGAGCCACCACACCCGGCACTGTGGTATGTGGTACTGGTTGCTGCTGGGCGTGAGTCTCCACACCCAGTATTGTTATGTGGTTACCGGGGAATCGAACCCGGGCCCTTGCGCTTGCAAGACAGGCGCCGGAACCACTGAGCTAACTCCCTGGCCCCATAGCTCTGCTCTTGATTCTAGTATCTATCTCTTCCACGATTGAGTAGATGGTTGGAGACCAGCCCGGGAACAAAACTACCACATAAAATGTCACGGTAGGGTAAAATCTGCACCAAGGGTAACACAGTGCAAGAAAAAAGAACTGATCATGAGTTTAGCCACATTTTCTTCAGCAAGTCAGCTTATTAACTCTGTGTGAATCTTTTGGCAAGTTAGTCAGCCCTTCTTGGCTTTGGGCGTTCAGTTGTAAAGTTTGTAAGATAGCACAGGGCAGATGTTTTTAAGATGAGGTTCCTAGTCCAACAACACAAATATCACTTGGGGAAATGCTGGAAGTATAAATACTGTACTACTGTGGACTTAGATGGATTATCTGGAAACATTATTTTTAATTTTCATTTTATTATTAATATGAACAAGCTCATGCCTATATCGATTGGCATTTTGCATTTATTCTCTTTTCAGTTTTCCAGCTTATACACTTTACTTATTTTTTATACAGTCAAATTTTCCTCCACCCTCAAAGATGAGAGGTATTTTACTTTTGTTTGGTGCCAGGGACTGAACTCAGGACCTTGTGCTTGAGAAGTAGGTGCTAGATTCACTGTGTTAGTCCCCGGCACTATGAGAAGTATTTTGAAGTATTATATGAAGTTTAATTTTTAAAAAATCATTCATGAGAGCAACTCAGTATATGTCCTAATTGCCCCTGTAATATTTAGAAGAGTTGCAGAATGAGAGAGAATGCATTAGAGTAAAAATATCTAAACAGGTATCTTTACTTCAGTATGTTATTTAACAGTTCTAGCCTTAGTGTCCCCACCCATAAGATGACAGTGATAATACCTAATTCACAGAGTTTCGACCAAGATTATATGAAGTTAAAAAATGTGCACTGTGCAAAGATGTGGGACCAAACTCTTCTTGGGACTTGTCTGTACTGTCTTTTAGTTGAGGCTATTGGTTTACACTATACCAAATGACAGTGGAGCATCTCTGACAGTCCTATGTTGTTGTTAGAAATTTGGGTCTTTGCTGATTACCTCCTGAACAGATACTTTTGATTATCTTATTAGAATGCTATGCTTTTGGAAAATAGAATGAAAATTTAAATTTACCTCACTGAGCAGATTCATGTAAAGTGAGATAAGCTGGCAAAAACAAAAACAGTGATAGAAAAGAGTCACATTTATGGAGTAAGACCCTTGCCCTGGTCAGAGCATTCTAATGAATGCTCACATTTAGATGCTACTTAGCCAAGCAATTGAGGGATTAGGTATTTCTCAAAAACTGGTGATTTTGATCTCCTGTACAGTAATGGTTTTTGCATTTTAAATAAAGGATAATTTCAAACTATAACAGAGATACTACTTGAAAATTTTGTTAAGATTTTCAATAAATATCACTAAAAGAAGTGTCATGCCTGACCTGAGTGGGACCCTCTCAGCAAACATACAGCCTTCCACAAACAACCGAAAACCATGAGAAGGCCAAGCTGCCCTCAGCACACAGAGCAGATGACCACAAAGAAAATCCAGGGCAGCACACACATCCCCCTGGCACTGAACCAGTGCCACAGGTGCACCGACCATCCTTGGGACTTAGGCCCTAAGCGTCCCACCCGAACTCCTCAGTATTACAACTCCATCCCCAAACCCTGTAACAACCTAACTTCTTCCCCGGCCAGCAGCTGCAACCGTTTACCGTGCTGGCCTCTTGGCACCCAGGCAGAGATGTTTCAGAATGAATAAATAAATCTATTTCTCACACAAAGCCTGTGTAGACTTTTCTACAAAGTCTCTGTTGTGCCCTTTGTAACGATAAGGTTACTGTGTTAAAAGGATAATATCGTCTTTTTTGAATGGGGCTGGAAATAATTTCCATTTTCTTCTTTTTTTTTTGTCTGAATTTTCACATGGGCTTATTAACTTTATAGTAAGAAAACTATATTCCTGGGATTATCAATAAATATAGGAAATGTTTTAATTAAAATTTACATTATAGCAGAAGACATACTACCATTTTTTCCTCATAAAACATTTCCCTTCACTTTGAACACACCCACCATCATTCTTAGCAATATGTCTTTTACTAGAATAAGTTTTTAAAAATTTAAACGTTAACTATATTTTGATCACCCTTTCTACTGTATACTCACCTATGTTACTATATGTGTATATAGAAAGTCAACTGAGCATTTCACAGTTCAGTTTCCTGTTTTGTAAAACTATGATTAATTCCTTACTGTTGGCATCACATTAAAAAAAGAACAACACAGTATAGCATCTATTAAAAAATGTTAAGGAAGGGGCCGGGGAGTTAGCTCAGTGGTTCCAGCGCCTGTCTTGCAAGCGCAAGGGCCCGGGTTCATTCCCGGTAACCACATACAATACTGGGCGTGGAGACTCACGCCCAGCAGCAATCAGAACCACATACCACAGTGCCGGGCATGGTGGCTCACGCCTGTCATCCCAGCACTCGGGAGGCAGAGGCAGAAGGATTGCTGTGATGTGAGTTTGAAGCTGAGCTCGGGGCCAGCCTGAACCACAAAGTGAGACCCTGTTTCAAAAAAACCTAAAAAAACAAACAAACAAACAAACAAAAAAAAAGGTAAGGAAAATTTCTTCAAAAGTTTGATAGAAGGAGATAGTTTAAATTTTATACTATTAAACGTTTTCAAATGCATATTATAACTCATCTATAAGTATGAAAAGAAAAAGAAAAAACTGTATCTTCTGTGCTATTTCTTAAACAACAGAAAAGGGAATGCTTTCAAAAATGTAAACCACTTAGCTTTCCTGCAGGGTAAAATAAACTTTTAGTAATTTTTCTAGTCAATGAAAATAGAGCAAGCTACTCCAGAAAGCATTAGAGATTAGAGTTTTAAAAATAAGTTTGGTTCTGTTTTGTTCCATTTCATGTTGTCTTGTGGTATGAAGGATTGA
>PVIR01021852.1:0-28937 GCA_004026965.1 Petromus typicus
AGAGGCAGGAGGATTGTGATGTGAGTTTGAGGCTGAGCTCAGGGCCAGCCTAAACCACAAAAGCGAGACCCTGTCTCAAAAAACCTAAAAAAAAAAAAAAAAAAGAGAGAGAATATATAGACCTTATGACCTTATAGAACTATAGACCTTATGATTCAAAAACTGTTGCAATAATGGGTACATGTATGTTATATATACTTAAATATATGTGTAATATATATATATATAAATATGTTTCTGGAAGATAATGACAATATTGTGGTCATTTTTGATAGTTATCTTCCATAAATGAATGTCTTGCTTTTTTTTTTATTTTTTGAGACAGGGTCTCACTTTTGTAGTTCAGGCTGGCCTTAAACTCAGCCTTGAACTCACAGCAGTCCTCTCGACTCTGCCTCCCAAGTGCTAGGATTACAGACGTGAGCCACCACGCCCGGCACGGTGGTATGTGGTATTAATTGCTGGTGGGCGTGAGTCTCCATACTTGGCATTGTTGTTTGGGATTACCAGCGATAGAATTTAAGCCCTTGTGCTTTCAAGGCAGGAGCCTGAACCACTGTGCCCAATGAATGTTATTAAAAAAAAAAATCAGTCAAAATAAGCATTTTTAAATATTTTGTGTAGATTTGCTTAAAGATTTTTAAAATAGTATCAATTGTGCAACAATTCAGGACAAAAATCAGTAAAACTGTCACATAAGGATGGTTTGGTGTCTTGATAATTGTTTCTTCTCAGAACGAGTCTAAGATATATGTGCAAAACTAACACTCAACTGTGTTTGGCAGAGAGCAGATGTAGCAAAAAACACTGAAAAAAGTGAGTTTATTAGTAAACACAAGCTGGGGTAATCCTACAAGGATTCATACAGTTTTTCAACTGATAGTTAATTTCTTATCAAGGGTGGGGGGGTTGCTAGGTGGGGAGAAGGGGAAAAATGAGAATCAAGTCATGTCATCTTCTGCTACAAACTCTTAATGTTGAATGCGATGATGATGTGTATTCATAATGTACCAATAAAAATTTGTATTTAAAAAAAAGAAAAAAATTTTAATAGATGCCAAATTTAATGCTAAGAATTTCATATGAAATGAAAACCACTGATCTTTCTTCTGTAGAAGCAAGAAAAGCAAAGATTAAAAAGTGAACCTGTGTAAAAATGTCTAGTAGGTTTCTCTGGATTATTCTCTTTGTAGGAGATACTCTCCACCTCCTGTCTATCTGTGTACAACTACATTTTTTTATTTCAGCTTGTGGAATATGATTGTCTTTTCTCAATTTCATTCTTTTTTTTTTTTTTTTTTTTTTTGTGACAGGGTCTCGTTTTGTAGTTCAGGCTGGCCCTGAGCTCAGCCTCAAACTCACATCACAGCAATGCTCCTGCCTCTGCCTGCCTAGTGGTGGGATTACAGGGGTGAGCCACCACGCCCGGCACTGTGGTATGTGGTACTGATTGCTGCTGGGGTGAGTCTCCACACCCAGTATTGTATATGGTTACCGGTGAATCGAACCCTGGCCCCTGCACTCGAAAGACAGGCGCCGGAACCACTGAGCTAACTCCCCGGCCCTCAATTTCATTCTTTAGCAATTTCATTTCTTAGCAAAGGTTATTCATTCCAATATATTTCTTATATATATTGACCTTTATCTTCCTACCAGCTTGCCAGTGTGTTAATATAGAAGGTTTTATATATGTATGATATAAATAAATATACATGTATACATATGTATTTTCATAGAAAAACTCTATCATTCGCCGAACATTCTGAACCTACTGATGGTACAGAGTTTGCCTTTGAGTACATGTCTTCTGTTCCCTTTTCCTTCCTAGCTTATAACTGTTCTATTTCCTGTCAGAGTTTGACATCTTCAGAACCAATACAGGTGGCTGTCTCTTAGTCTGCGGTTAGCATAACTGAAGTAATTTAAGACTTTTATTTATTAGGCTAAACTATTTCAAAAATGAATATAATCTGGAGGAATACTTAAACACACATTGTTTTTACTAGAATAACAAAATGAGGTAATGGGTTAAGTTTGAGGACTTAATTTAAAAAATAACGCACATAGGTTATTTTATTTGAAAAATGAGAACCTGCTTGTTAGCAACGCGGTCAATTTGACTTGCCAGGGAGTGAATATAAATAGGCATTTTGTGGAAGGAGATATCTCAGAAAAGAATGGAATATTCTTCCAGTAATGAGTAGCCTTGTCCTGTGTATTGTAAGGGGATAGATTGATCTTATTAGTGTATCAAACAAAGTATCTATACAAATGGGTATTTGGTTGTTTCTACATTTTTCTTTGACTTTAGGCTGCTGGTGTCGAGAGACCAGTGGTGTGATGCACAGACTACCCTGGTCTCTGAAGGGCTCTGGAGAGGTAATGTCTCCACAGAACAAAGGAGATGACTGCAGGCTCAACAAATTTCAACATGTGAACATCACAGCTTATGGTCTACAATGTGAAAATTGAGTTAAGACAATATGTTTTTCCTTTCCAACTTATTTATACTATTTCCTTAGTATTTTTACTCATAAGGAAAACAGAAACTGCAGGAAAATAATTTCATGTGTTCACATCACAGATTTCCCTAAAACCAATTAGAACATGGGTACACTTAAACCTCTGTGTGCTGTGATCCACCATAGGGTATATGTTCAGCAAAATATGAAAGTATGTGAAGGGATTAGTTTGTGGACATATACGATACTTATATCCTACTTCTGGGAAAAAGACATTAAAATTACATTTAAGATCGTTTTGCTCACAAAACTTCTGGGTTTCCAGCCTTTCAGAGGAGTCCATGTCTTCTTTGATCAACTCAGCTAACTTCAGAAAGAAACCAGAATCCAGTCCGTTTGCACAGAAACTCATAACTTTACAAGATTCATCTATTAAATGGTCTTGTTTTGTATTATATCATATATGTTGGCAGTTAGATATGAATTTCAAGATTGCTTAAACTATTTCAAAGATACATATTTCAAATAGCGTGTGCAATAGCAAGATAATTCCTTGAAAGTCTCAACAAATTTCAACATAATTACAGTAAACACTGTTAACACTACTTGGTTTAGGTTTATTTTACTGTCTTCCTTACAAATACATAAACAGAATGAATAAAATTAGGGTTTTTAAACTCTACTCAATAGTATAGTATAAAAATCATCTCTTTAACTTTTACTCAAAACACAGAGATACCATTAAGCTAATCTCTATTTTTGAAAGGTTACCTTATTAGAATAAGGTGCTATACAACAAAACATACATAATTTAAAAGCCTTTAGATTTTTTTTTTTCTTTTGGTATCAGGGATTGAACTCAGGTCTTTGTGCTGCCAGGCAGGCACTGAGCTACATCCCCAGCTGCCTTATGCTTTTTCAAGGTGTATTTCCCCTTTCAAAAATTTAGATTCTTTCATTTCATAAATACAATTAGAGCAGGAATGTCTTTGGCCTATTCCAACAGAATACATTTCCATGAATTCTGGTAGTTAACAAAATCTGAAAAAAGGAAACTTTCATGTATTAGCAACAGAAAAAATTCTATTTGTGTGCTTTATGTTGTCAGTGATGTGTATTTGCAATAACATTAAGCTAATGTTTGAAAGCAGATCAAATTTAGGACAAAAATGACTTGATAATGTAAAATACTCCAATAACTCACTCAAAACACTGTCTTCCCAACAACTAGAAAGAAACCAAGATTCAGAGGAGGAGATCATCAGCATATGCAGTGGACTGCACATTAGAGTCATATGTTTCTGAGTAAACTCAGCAGAACAGAGGAACAGTGATTTCATAACTGGACAGACAGCAATGTAACACAGAACTATGGATGCGTAAGACAACAGTCCCTCCTACCTGACAACAGAGAAGCATGACTTACAGAGACAAGATGCAGGTTTAGTTCTTAATTTCTTTTCTCTTGAGCCTCAATTATGTAATTAAAATTATATAATACACACAAGAATTGAAAGGGTAAAGATCATCAGATTTCTAAAGCAGTTCAATGATTTTTTTCCATGACTATATTTACACTTATTCATAGTATACATAGAGGTTGCAATATTCAATGAACTGAAACAAAGAAAGAAACATGTAATGGGACTAGTTTACATTAATGAATTTAATTTTGAAGGCCAACTGCAACGACTGACCATTTCTTCATGAATAATGCATTACATAAGAACAATGATAAGAGGATTATATAGAGAGACAAAATATGCTCTATAATTTCACAATTCGGTGGCTTTTTTGGATAATGAATACTATAGTAGGCTTATTTAGAATAATAATCATACATACCCTGGTCTAATACTTCTTCTTCCTCTCGTTTTGGTTGCTGTAGTAAAGTAGTCTTATCTTTGTTCTCTGTTTCTATAAAAGATAAAAGAAACTGCACATAAATTTGCAGCATATATTAAGACACTCTAAATAGTTTATTGGAGTTAAGCCATCTATATAAAACCATGATTCTTGTTTATTATAATATGAACAATTTATATGGTAGAAATGCTGTGAATTCACCACTTTTTCACAACCCTAGCGTAACTATCAATTATCAGCCTCCTGCCAGAACAACTAGGTGTGCTACTTTTTTAGATAACATGTAAATGGTATGTAATTTCTCAGTGACTTAACAAAACCATGTTGGCTCTTCATTGACTTCAGTAGCACTTAACAATACTTTGAGAACACCAAAAGATCTATTCTACATATACATCAGCATCATGATAAATGATGTGATTGCTAGGCCGTCTTCTTTCATAAAATCACCACTAGGAAGAAATAGGAAGCTGCTTTAACATTTTAGTGTTAAATTTGCAAAGCGCAATAAAGTCTCAGTGTACTTCATGCAAGGAAACAGGGTGTGGATCTTGTCATATTAAAGTAATGGTTGTGGTTATTCAACACAACCATTTTGCAGATGACCAGTGAGTTTAAGAATGACTGTGGGAGTCAGACCAAAAGAAAAGGTGAGGCTACTGATAACGAGTTCTTCTCTGCTTGAAGAAGTCCATTCAACAGACAGTTTAGGTGGTAACCATTTTAATGCCAAGTTGAAGCACTTTTAGAACACAGTATGATTTATGAATTCATAAACTGTATAAATCACTACTGATGAGGCACTAGAAAAAACAAATTAAATGAGGAAAGATCTGCATTTGTAGGATTGGTCCCCAAACAAATCTTTTTCATTGTTGGCTGACATGTTTTTCTTTAGCTGTTTTGACGGGGATGTGTCAGAGAAAGAAAATGGTAGGTGAAAGAGAAAGAGCATAAGAATAAGTGAGATACAAGAAAGTACAAAATAATATGCTATTTGTATTCAGCAGTGGTCTCACCTTTGTGATGTCCGTGCATCATAACCATGTCAGACTTCACAGGAATTGGGACGCTGGCCTCTGGTGGTATCGTTCGAAACATTTCTGGGGCCACATTCTGTGTGCATGTCATAAAAGAGACTGCATGCTTGGCTTCCATGTAATACATAATGTATAAATTGCACATCTCATCACTGGATGTGCCACTGTAGGAAAAAAAAAAAGTAACCACAACAAATCAGCCATTCACATTGAACATATTCTCAATGCAAGACAAATGCAACCAGTAAATCTGTCAGCAGTAGATTCAGAGGTGGAAATACTGTGAATCTATTTTATGGTGTTCATTAAAACACACCACAGTGTTCAACATAAAAGGCTACTGTCAAAGGCATATTTCTATGAAACAAGGGCGTATCAGTGTGTGGTTAGTTCATGGATATCACCAAACATGACAAGAGGAAATGGCATCAAAGTAGTAGAGAGATACTTCTTTTTCTCTCCTAGCCCGTCGTATTCTTTAGTTCTCTTCCATTTTCCAAATTCATGGATTGGATACTTACTTTTCTTATAAATCATGTTAATGATTTACCTAATAATGATAAAATTTGGAATGCATCTACAGGAATATCCTATATCATTACAAGTCTTTAAAAAATGGCTTTTACCCTTGACCACCGGAGTCATGAAGCTTGTTTTTGATTAGCTGTGTTTTGACCTCCGGTATGGCCACTTGGATCAAATATCATGTGTCATACTAAGACATCCTGAGTTACCCCTCATATCGGATGATGTGATTAGACTTCCACAGCAGAGAAGAAAAGAATGACCTGGAAATGATCCAAAACCAAATCAGTAGTAATCTCTTTTCAGGATTCAGATCTGATTGAGGGTAGTGCTGTACAGTGGAAAAATCAACTGTTGAAAAATATTAAAAATACATCTAAAAACAATAGAACAGACATCTTTAACAAAAATGTTCCAACGAAGAGACGTGTCTAATGGCTTATGGAGCATATTTTCTTCTGCCTCAGCTCACAAGGGTTATAGGCATTTCAGTCTCTTTCCTGTCATTAGAGGGAATTGTTTCGTACACCTTCAGAAGTCTCAGAACAAAGTAGTTCTGGCAAAGGGACAGTTCCTTTTTGTCATTAGTCCTGACAGTTTTTAGCAATTCTGCAGTAACAGAAACAAGGGACAGGGGTTTGTTTGCTGTACAGAGGACGTCAGTGCTGATATTTGCAGCAGTGTCAGGCAGCACTCACTTCCTCTCCATGGCAACTGTGATGACATCAACAGGGAGGGCAAAAGCGAACGTCTTTTCCAAGCAGGGATTTGATTGCTCTAAGCTTTGAAAATGTACAGTGCCTGAGTGACCTCAGGCAGGAGCCCCTTCTGCAAGAAGCTCTATTTAGGCTCCAGAAGTCATCTGGCTTCTCACTCTCTGAATCTCCTTCCTGTCACTCTAACTGCCTCTCCATGAAACAGGTAAATGGCAAGTTTCAAACACAGGCTCACTGCACACATCGCCACCACGTCAGAGCACCGCACCCACAGTCCCATTTTAGAGTTTCAGCATTGGTCAGAAAATTATGTGCTATAAAATGAATGGCTAGTGCCCAAATAATCAGCCAGATCTTCTAATCATATTATACTTCCCTTCCTGTACCACATGAAGGAGATATAGACAGATAGCAAGGAAGGGAAAGGAACTCAAGAGATTTCTCTATCTTAGAAAACTCTGAATAACCTTGGTGAGTTATTAGAATCTGTTATTAACAAGTAAGTAGAAAAACTATGTATTTTGGAGAATTCTCTATCTCTTTCTAATTTTCTTCAAAGGACTATTTCTAAATCTACTTAGAAATAAAGCCTTGGTCCTGGAAGCGCTTGCATATGAGCTGAGAAGGCTCTGTGACCATTGTGACATGAGCTGACACAAGTGAGGCAGAATTCTGCAGCGTTGCTGTCTTAAACGCACAAGGCGGTCAGCACGACTTCCCAAGGTGGCGGTACATGCGCTCTGCACTATTTGCCAGGTGCATTTAACCAGGCTCCTTCTGTTGCTACCATTCTAGGATATAATTTAAGAAAAGCTGTGGTATGACTGAAAACTCACTCTCACATATGTAGGAAGATAATCATAAGTGTTGTTTAGAAATGACCATTCTAAAGAATTTCTTATGTAGCATGAGGGCATATGTAAAAATCTATTATTATTTTAGATAATATCAAGTACACATAATAGAAATGTACCTACATGGAACTATTCAATGTGTATGCATAAATATACACACAGATGTGTATTTTAGACATGTATAATGTTTGCCCTACCTACAGACAAATCTAATTTTTATATTTTTTCTACTCATCTATGTTTCCATCCAAATATATAGTTTAAATTTTAAAAAATTTGCACTTGAGAAGCAATTAATGTCAAAAAGTTTGAGAATTAACTAAGCAGAGCATCTCTGAATACAATGTTGATGTTTTTAAAATTTGTTAAGTGTCTCTATAGAGGTGTATTCATTATGCATTTGAAAAGAAATTATACTAAAAGGAAAATGTCTATTCCAAACAAGCAAAAGATAATAAATGCTCAGTGGAATTATTAACCAATACAATTATTTGGAAAAGAATGTACTCTTTCTAAATAAAATTAACTTTAAAATTAATTTTAAAGGGAACTGTAGACAGTGATATGGGGATAGAATACAAAATAAAGCAGTATAAGTTTAGAATAATTTTTACACTAATGTTGGAGACAAAGATACCAATTAGTATCATAGGTACAGGATACAAATTTGAAAATTCACAGTTAAGTATAACAAAGGGAAGTATGTAAATGTATATCACTTTATCTTTTATAACTCATGGAGTTTAATAAAATATGACTAATGTTTAAATTTGAGGGATTTTATTACACATTGTGCCTTACTTCAAAGATATCTCATGTTTCTTTCCCCTTGCTGAAGCACTTCTGGAAGTTTCCTTTCGTGAGTGTCTTTCCAAGGTGAACTTAAAAATTACAGAGATCGCCGCTGCCTGTGCCATCCGATGGGAAGATAGAGTTGTGCACAGATGCTAGTGTCTCCTCACGCGTCTCATTCAGTCTCTGCGTGACTTCTGGCTCTTCCCCAGAGTCAAAATGACTGAATTAATTTGCAACACAGGGGTTCTCACCAGAGGAAAACTAAAGACACAAAAGATGGCCTTGAGAACTGCTTCAAAGAGGGGCAAGAAGGATGAAGTCCCAGTGCATAAAACATTAGTGACTTTGATCGGCAACGGGTCATTTACTGTAGTAACTTTTTTTCTAAACTGAAACATTTCTCCTATTTTTTGTCATGTCTTATATAATCAAAATGCATTCCAATTAGTGAATTTTAAAAAATGAAAAGTAAAATATAAATTCATGTTGCAAGTTATTTTTTCCAAAGTCAGCAGTTCTCCCATGTACTAGATAAGTTTTTGAGAAAAATTATGTACATGTGGAAGTTTGTACTCATACACACTCATACACATCTATATTACATTAATTCAGTTACACAAAATCTATGGGTTAACTTTACAGAAACAAAACTGTGTTCACCTGTAAATGCATGCGCTTTTATGAGACACTAAATAGGGTCATCCCTAAAATAGTTTATACGGCATACCAATTCTCTGACAAAACTGAACTGATCAAATAATTTAGGAATTGTTATTACTGTATGAAAATTTTTATTGAGGGACAAGGAAAAAGTCTGCTTCATTCCTATCTATAATTGGACTTGTAGTCCAGGAACTCTGGGATCCTATTTGACAGCAGAATCATTATATGCTAAAATTGTTAGGATTCAAACAGCCATGTGCCAGTTTAATTTCACGATCATTCATACTTCTTCATTCAAAACTCACTTTAAGCCAGACAAATGGCTTTCTGCGTTCCTACGGGAAGATGTCTGACACACGATCCCCCCATGGGGATCAACACATACAATTCGATTTTGCTTCTCTGAATGATCATTATATTGAAAAAGTATGGAGGCAGGTTTCATTTACGCGTCTGGTGTGGCCCCTAAACGCCCCTTAGGCAGACCCCACCGCAGCGCTGTTCTCTACCGCAGAGCCTACGTTGCAGCACTACAGCCTGTACTTCTCTCATCCTTTTCCATATCCAGTGTTTGTTTATATAATAAGTTCTTTTACAAAGTACCAGTGGCTTTAAATCTGACATAGTGTGTGAAGACTGAAAATAAGCAAACTTCAAGAAATGTGCTTGAAATGAACAATCTTGCTTATCAAATGTCTATAATTTATTATGATATAATACCTTAGCTCTAATATATCCTACTGTTGTCGGTCAATTTTTTATACTTCTTGGAGCATTTCTGAGACATATTTATCTATCAATATTTATATCTATGTATCTATTTGTTTATGATTTATCTAAGTTCAATATAGTGCTTCCATAAAAATGTATTAGTTTATATTAGAAAGATGCACATTAGAAATTTAAGAAAGCATCATGCATTCTGAAATGTCATTTTTAAAACTCCAAATATAACTGCAGATCATGCTTAGGTGGCAGACAGTGACATTCTACGATTATTAAGATCCCCTCGCTCTTGGGCCACGTCTCTCACATTCAACAGATGCTGGGTTTGAAAATAATTAGAATGGATAATAGTAATTTTGAGAATTTGAAAATTTTAATGAAGTTGTTTTACAAAATTTTTGTTTCTTAAGAGGTTCTATGGTGCTTTTAAGCTTACAAATTGAGGAGGTATTATTTATCATGTGCTTTTAAATGCTAATTAGGGTGCTATTTTTAGTTAGCTATGATATTATTTAGACACTGTCATAGTCTCTCATGTCCAGATACCACATTTCCAAATGAAATATATGAATAACAAAGTTGGCCAATTAGGTAAACAATCAACCTATGCTTACGAATTAATTGGAAATTTTAGCCGATAAACTTTTAGGCTGTCTAGCTGATGTTATTAGCTTAATTGACTGACTTAATTAAATTCTATTTTTTGTTTAAACTTCACTAAACATTTGAAATGAATTTAGAGCAAGTCATATTGGAAATAAAATATGCAATGCAACCAGGCCCAAATTACAGCTTCTTCGCAGATTGTTATTACAATGTTTACTTCAGTGCAGAATGTTTCTCTAATATATATCCTCATATTTACAATCCTGAAATTAAATATTTTAAAAATAAATATATTTAATAAAACATTGAGTACATGTGTTAATATATTTTAAGTACATTTATTTAAAAATATTTTATTGATATTTTTATCATAATTATACACATTTATGGAGGGCAATGCTGTGTTTTGATGTAAATATATATAACATACAACCATGTAAAACTCAATGATGAAACTCAGTCTTTGTGTATTTTTATATGCATACATATTATTAATTACTAAAGTCACTTCACTGTTCAACAGGAATCCATATATATTCTCCTTGTCTACCAGAAACACTGGACCCTTGATCAACATTTCCCATTTTCTTTCTCCCTACGCCTCGCCTTCCAGCCTCTGATAAACCATAATTCTACTCTAAATTTTTTTAAGATTCTGCATGAGGTTGTGTGGCATTTGTCTTTCTGTGTTGGTCCATTTTATCTGATACAATGTCCTTCAATCATTTGGTAGTTAAAGATGGTTTTTCCTTTCTTTTCTAAAGACTAACACTCCATTCTGAATATGTGCTATTTTTTTTTAACTCATTCATATATAGGTGTACACAGGTTATCAAATCTACCAACTGAATGGTAGTATTTCTGAGATAATCTGTGGTATGAGAGAATTATTCCCCATTGTAAAAAGCTTTTTATTAGTCAATTATGAATATTCGATGTAAGCAGAGGTTTTCTAGCCCTAACATTTCCAGCTCACTACAGAGTTTAGCTTGGTTTGCATAGAAGAATAAGTCAACTAAAATTTTTCCTTGTACCCCACTGTCAAAGCAGTTCTCCTCTAAAACCAGTTTCTGGTTGGCTGCAGAACAACAAAGTGTAAAACTTGAACCTGTTATTTTTCTTAATAAATCAAAGAGCCACTGGCTGGCTCCATATTACCCTGATCTGAATGGGATTTGCAACCAAGTGCTTCAGGCTCTGGGCTCCAGTCTGTGTCTGGGCAGATGTGGCTGTGTATGTGCGTAGGGGGTAGATGGGAAGAGAGAATATGGAGGAGATATTTGCAGAATATCATTTAACTTAACAAACAACATAAAATTCTACTTTTTCTTCGTGGCTACATTCTCTACCACCCTACATATTATTTTACAAAACAGAGATGCATGGCTGTTATTATCTTTCCAAACTACAAAGGCATATTAAGTCCTACAGGAATACTCTGAATGATTATAAGGGGTTTTACTCATGTTTAAATTGATTCACACTTGCCTCATTTTGTCATTCTGCAGCAAAAATTGCTTTTGCAGTATGAATTAATTATTCAGACTATGAAATCACCCAATAACTGAATTTCCTACCATTCTTTTCTGTTTCATTTATATTACCAAATGGCATTACTTTAGCCTATATGAGATTTACAAAAGAGAGATCGGTGTAGTCATTTCAGCATATTATTTTAAAGCAAAATTGCACATTTTAAAAATACTGGAATTATTCTAGACTCATGAAACTAAAGGAGGCCTCCCGAGAGCAGTTTGGCCTCCCATCTTGGTACTATAACAAGCCATTAATTTCTATGGCTGATATTACCTCCCCGAGCACATTCACAGAATGGAATCGGGCCAGAATATCCCCCAAAACTGGAAGGAGACCTCTGGGCCAAAGAGATTCTACTTTTTCCACATTTAAACTTGTAAATCAATACATGGAATGTTTTGAAAAGGAATTTTTTGACTACTTCAGTTACTTATTTCAAAGGTTAATAAAATAATCCATGACATGTGAGTGAAATTCCTACAGTTCTAATGTAAATAAGGAAACAGCGGCCAATAGCCTTGGATCCTTTAACCTCGGCTATTGAAAGACCACTGAGGATGAACATCCGATTCCTTTGTTTAAATCTCATTGTGTTTTCTGTCAATTCTTTTTTTACCATCATTCCTCATAACTCAATAATTTTCTTGTTTCCCTCATTTTTCCCCCTAATTTACCCAAAGCAAAGCTATTGGAAAGCTTCGTGTTTAATATTAATTGATACTTCTTTTATTCTTGCTTAAGCTATAAAACTGAGCTAATACAAAAACCCTTTTCTCTTTATCAAAGGCTCTTTTTAAATCTTCACTAATACTCTTTCTCTTTCCCTTCACAACCAATAGTTAAGGATTGTTTTAAGAAGTCTCTCTACGGCATCTGATGCCTATTTTCAGATCCTTCCTTTTAGTAATTTCTCTTTGATCGAGCAATGAATGACTGAAAACTCTAGCTTCTAAGTAGCCTCGGCAAATATCTCAAAGCCTGATCTCACATGGAAAGGTGGCACTTTGGTTCTTTTCTAACAGAACTGTACAAGACTTTAACGCTCACTTTTAGTCTTTTATTTACTTTGAAAGAGTTCTTAGTACTTTGATTTTAAATTTGTGTGTGTGTGATACTCAGGTTTGAATCCAGGCCCTTTGCACTCAGTTATATTCCCAGCCTTTCCTTCTTTTTTGAGACAGGGTCTCACGAAACCACTAACTTGCTCAGACTAAGCTCGAACTATCACTATCCTACCTCAGCCTTCTGGAGTGCTGACATGACAGGTGTGTAACACCACAGATGGGTAGCATTTTTACTTAGTTTTATAAAATGTAATTATACAGGGAGGCTTAGAAAAAAATTTAAAAGTCTTGACATCTCTTCTTAAAAAAGTGCTACATGTTTTTATCCTCAATGAAAACACAGAAATTTCAATGGGCCCGAAAAAATCATGGTTCTGTGTATACAGTGAGCAATACTCAATGTAAACTCCCATTTGACTACATTTGAACATACAGCAAAAGAGCCTCTTGAGCCAGGGGATGTTGACAATCATGTTATTTTCTTTACTAAAATGAAACAAAAGAAGAAATATGCAATCTTATGTTCACAACAATATCCCAAGATATCTCAATAATGAACATATATTTTGGTATTTAGCCAAATTGGTCAGTTAGGAAAGGAAAAATGCTAGTCTGCTGTAAATGTCTACAAGAGGTTAAAGAATGTGTGTATTTAATTTTATCTTGTCCTAAGAAATTCTCTTTCAACGGGGGAAAGTGCAAAATCTCACCCGATGTGTGTAGCTTCTGTCCTTCCTTCACCAGTGAATACACATCTTGCGGCCAGGATGTCACCAAAGCTAACTTCTACCGGGTGCTCCACCGGGTAGAAAGCCTGCCAGGAAAACAACGTAACAACTTTTTAAAGTTACCACTAAAACCTGGAACCATGTGCTTGAACAATGTGAGGCTTGGAGTATCATGGGTGCAGAGAATAAAGATAGAGACACAAAAGAGTTCACCTTTAATTTATCCATTCTAATTTATGATCTGACCACCAGACTGTGAAATAAACAAGATACAGTTTACAAATGCACTCTGTAAAAATTGGAATAAATGTAAAAGGAGAGAAGACTTCACTAACATGTTTACAGCATACTGAGAGACATAATAAGGAAAACATCAAGCTGGAAGTTGTTGTGTTTTTTTTAAAAAAAGTATACACCTCAGATATAAATTAAAGGCCAATTTGGAAACTTAGGTTCTAGAATAATTAGTAAGGGTTACATAAAGACTTCTAAAAATTACTTTTGCTGGTTAACGTTTTCCCTCTCCAAATTAAATCAGATTCTACACGGGGCCGGGGAGTTAGCTCAGTGGTTCCGGCGCCTGTCTCGCAAGCGCAAGGACCCGGGTTCGATTCCCCGGTAACCACATAACAATACTGGGTGTGGAGACCCACACCCAACAGCAACCAGTACCACATACCACAGTGCCGGGCATGGTGGCTCATGCCTGTAATCCCAGCACTCGGGAGGCAGAGGCAGGAGGATTGCTGTGATGTGAGTTTGAGGCTGAGCTCAGGGCCAGCCTGAACCACAAAGCGAGACCCTGTCTCCAAAAACCTAAAAAAAAAAAAAAAAAAAAATCAGATTCTACACACCTGTGGTAACTGGGGGCTCTGGCGTCCAATGAGGGTCCACTGTCCATTTCTTACTCTGTATCCACTTACTACCTTACCTTAAGCACAAATGACACAACACAGTAAGAGATTAGAAAAGAGACATTTTTACTTTTCTTTTAAAAATAAAATCAGAACACTGTCAGAACCCGAATTATTGACTACCTTAAATAAAAATATGGAGCAGTGTAAAATTACTTTTATCACAACAGACTTCAAGTATAGTTTATATTTTACACTTATTGCATTAGTCAGCACAACGATAAATATTGATAACTGCACATACACTTCAAGGTTCTTACCTAAATGGTGAGTGTGAACTCGATAGGCAAAGACATGCATGGGATACATTTTGTAATGGCATGAAATATCAGAATTCACCACTGTGAGAAATGAAAACAGAAAAGTCACTATTCAGCCTTCAAAGGGCATTGTCCCTGTCTGGAAGCCTGTATAAGGTTTTGTAAGTATTGGGGTTTTTGTGATAAAATAATTACACACTCAATGCCCAGCAGATAATAAACACTTAGTGCATACCATTTCGCTGAAAATCTCTTACTTCACATTTTTACTCTATTTATACACAAAATAATTGGAATCAAATCAAAATACCCTTTGAATAAAAGCACAGCTTGTTTTATCATCTTTATCTAAAAAGTTATCCATTTGGAAAAGCTTAAAATTATTATTTTTCATTTTTGGAATAAAAGCTTGATATTTTGAAATATCAAGCACAGTCACCGAAACTCGCTGGATTGGCAGTTCACACTGAGAAGCATCTACTTCATAAACTTCTCCTTCATGGTATAACAAACAGTAATACCTGGACAAACATTTCTTTTATGACTGACAAAGAACAGCAAAGAGACCATACTGACCCTTAGCTCTGAAAGCCTTCCAGTCAAGATGAACAATATTCAATGTAACACTTTCATTAGAGGATTTTTAGATATGCTGATAATTACCATTTTATATATATATTCTCATAGCTTTTCATCAGCTTAGCAGAATCAGCTATTTTATTCCTATTTTGTAAACAGGCAAATTCATACATCCAAATTCAAAGACTAAGAAGTGTTGGACTTAATAGCCTTTTGATTTTGAATCTTTTTATGCAGTAATTCATGCTGCTTAGCATTATGCAATTTTTGCATTTAAGGAGTGGATGATTGATTTGAAGAGTACCTTACTTATTATTTATTTTATGTAACCTACTATCTACCTACTGGTTCTGTCCGTAGCATCTTAATAAATAAAGACTGGAAATTTAATAAAGCATTGGCACAGAATAATACCTATAAAATCTATTTTAAATTCCTACACAATAAAAAATTGGTTTATTTTTCAGATACTAGTCATTTTAAAAGTTTATGAAAAAATACACTGGAAATCCATTGTTATACAGAAATCATAAAGGTCATGGTAAACAGGAAGAGATCTTGACTCACCTTTCTCTCCTGGTGGTATAACAGTGTCAACAGACATCATGAGATACATGCCAGCAATTAAAGGCTGTCTGTGGAAAAAAGTAATAATTTTCTCAAGTTATTTGACAGAGGCAAAGCTCTTGTGAAAAATAGGATACATTTTAATATATGGAATGCAAAATATGATTCTTTGAAAAATTAAAAAGGGAAACACAATGGACCAGGAAGTACTACATGTACACACATATATGTTATATACATATACACACATATATATTGCACATACATGCATTATGTCTCTATGCAAACGCAGGCTAGAAATTGTTCCTATTTTCACATCACCTCCGTTAGGCTATTTCCTGCCCCGGTTGCTAAGTCATACACCAGTCTAGGTGTTGCTGGGAGTCAATGTTTTGTTTGTTTAAAATGTGACTAACATTAAACTAGATTTTAAGTGAAGCAGATTATTTTCCATCATGTGGGTAAATCTCATGTGGTTAACTGAAGGCTTCAGAGGAACGACTGAGTTCTGAAAAGGAAGAAATTCTGCCCCTCAGCTGTCTTTGGACCAAGAAGGCAATGTCAAGCACTCCTTGCATTTCCCATCCGCCTATGGCTCCTGTCTGTCCCTCCCTCCCCTCTCCTCCCCTGCCCACTCCGTTCTCTCTCCTTCCTATTAAGTGCGGTTCCTGTTTTGCACCCTGACTAGTACAGCTGTCCCGAGTCCCGCTTGCGCGTTACATTCCCGCCCGTTTCTTCCATTCCCTCTTGTATGCTGATAGAAGCGGTGTAATGGCCGATCTGTGACAAGCAGGATACGGCAAAGAGATGGCGTGTCACCCCTGAGGCCAGGCTGCTTCACCCAGGCCTTTTGCTGTTTTGCCTGTATTCTGCGATGAAGGCCGCTTGTATTTTGAGCGGCATGGAAGAGGGGCCAGGCATGGAGGCGGGAAGCAGAGCCACTCTGAGCCACCAGACAGGGAGACAGGAATGAATCACCCCGCAGCGTGTGAGTGACCTGGCAAGTGGCTCTTCAGGCAACTGGGCCGGAAGCCTCTGAAATACTAGCCATGAGCCCCATTATTATGGAAAATAATCTGCTTCACTTAAAATCTAATTTAATGTGGGTTTCTGGTCCACCAGACACTGAGGCGATAAACGGCCACAGCTCTGAGCTTTAAGTTTAGCTTAATTTGTTTTCCCTAATGCAAAAGCAAACTGTATGTTTCCCACTTTTAATTTCTGGAAGAACTTGGGGCTGTTGCTCAGCGGGGAGAAACTGAGGCACTTACGGCACACGTGTAAGGTGCAGGGACACACCGGAGCAGTCCTTGTGGTTATCTGCAAACATACAGACATACATCTTAAATATGAAGATGTAAAAGGTGATGTCACACTAATGCATTTTAAACAACACAAGACTTGATTTTCTTTCTTTTTTTTGCTTCGTGTTTTACGTACTACAGCACGTGTTAATTTCTTTAATGACCATTCCGTGCAGCCCGGGACTGTTTTGCTTCATCGCACAGAGCAGTTCCGGACTTCTGTGCGACGCACCGGTCACCCGCGTGAGCTCACAGAGACCATCTGGCTATTTTCTCCGCTTTATCTAAACCGCTGAAACACCCAGGGAAGCCAGCGAACAGAATGAGTGGTTGGTCTACGGGGCACCAAACAACAAGCTTTTCTACTTCACAGGTCCTGAAGTGACACATAATTTGGGTTTTGAAGGCACTTTATTACCACTTTTAGGGTAATGTCTCGGGTTTATGTATAGGCATCAGCTTCTCTGAGTGCCAAAACCACACTTATTTCTACCGTTCGAACAGACCCTACACCTCACTTTCTGTACCCTATCATCAGACGCAGGCCTGTATAAATATCTTTTTGTCAGCCCCGCAGAGGCTTCTTACAAATTTTTCTCCATTCTTGTTTTCCCCAACTGCAAATAAGATACAAATCCAAAATACCCATCCAAGCTCCATCTCTGCTGAACTTCCTGACTTTCTACCACAGGCACCAGGAATAGTAATTCATAATTATTCATTTCCTATATTTCTGGGTAGGATAAATTCTATTTCATATTTCATTCTAAGTAATAAAAATTCTTATCTCAATTCTGAGAATTTATTTTCTATACATATTATTGTGCATACGTATGTATATAAGATTGATAAGATTATACCTGAAACTAAGAATAAAGTGTATTAATAACAGCAGAGGCAAGGGGGTTTTGATTCAGGTGTAATTCTCATGATAAGACAAGAGTAGCCTCTACAGAAACATATTATCTATGTTAAGTAACCAGCAAGTTATGCTTTGATTTGCCTTAAATAATATTTAGATAATACAACAAATCATATTTAATACTTTGAATAAAATGAAAACTATAATATTAAGTTTGGTCTTAAAATAGTACAAAATAATTAAAAGAAACTTATTTATATTTAATTCTTTTTGTCTTCTTAGTCCCACAAAGGGTTCTCTATCATATCTCATAAATCAAGCCCAGGGAGATGGGATCTCCATAATAGCTCAGGAAGATTTTTTTCCTATTTTCAAATGAGTTTAAAGGAAAGTAAATAATAATATTGAATAAGAACTTTAGGCTTACCTTAACCTCTGCCTATGGCTTTTAAATATAGAAATGATAACTGAAGTCCCTTCATTTATTCATATAAAATGGAGCATTACTCTGCCATAAAGAATAGCAAGTTTGAGTTATTCATACTCAAATGGATGTACCTTGAGGACACACTTGTAAGTGAAATAAATAGGTCACAGATGTGTAAATATCGTATCTTTTCTCTGGTATGAGAATCCAAACATGCAAATTAGTTCTAGAATGTATGATAGATATTGTAAAATAGAAAACATTCAAAGGGAAAAGGGTAGGGGTAAGTAATGAGGAGAAAGAAAAAATATGATGTTAAAATAGGAAATAAAAGCACTTATTTTTGAGAACAACTTTCCTGTAATGCCTTACACGTGATCTAAGGAATATATCAAGTCGGTACTGCTTTCAAAATGACCTTACTGAGAGTGATGTTTGCGGTTCCACTGATCCAGAGAACAGTACACAGCATACTATCCCTTCACAGCCAATGCACTTCAAACTCCACTGAGTTAGTCGACTGTGGATACCAAAATCATACCTATCCAATAAGCTTATTTTGAGAAAGGAGAATCATGCATTCATCCATTACTCATTAAGCAATCAGTTTGATGCAAACGCTGCATTAAACACAGGATCCAGTTAAATATCTGTAGTTTCTGGTTACCTGCGCTCAGGTGTCTATGGTTTGTAATGGGCATGGTGGGGCAGGAGACAGGGAGAAACAGAAAACTGTACAAGCACAATGTCCTCGTTAAGGTGATGTGGTCATGGGTAGCCAGCCGTTTGATCTACTGTGGTCAGAGCAGAAGCACATTTGAGCAGAGACCTGAGACAGGTCGGACTCCCTGACCCCCAGGAAAGAATACCCTTTGGAGAAGGATAGGAACAGGCCCCAGAGAACTGAGGATTATGCGGGACAGCATGGCCCATGTGCGAGACTGCACAGAGGCAGACATGGGGGAAACAGTCCAGGCTGCTCGGAGTGGGCGTGGAGTCTGGGTTTTATTCTGTGTGCAAATAAGCCAGCCAGTGACAGGTCAGATGAAGTATCCACAATGCACACTACCTTGGTACCTATGCGCTACTGAATCATCAGGGAATGATGGGGTTTTGTAAAGTTTTTAAAAAATTTTAATTACAAAACCAGGGGAAGGCTGGGCCTAGAGATGCCTGCCTTCAGGAAGCTAAGACAGGAGGAATGCACTGAGTTGAAGGGCAGCCCATACTACACGGTGAGTTCCAGGTCAGCCTGCAAGACTAGTTGCAGCTTCACCATTCATGACACTATGAAGACGCTGTTTTTTAAATTTAATATTAAATCTAATCAGCCATGTGCCATATTCTATAAGAAAGTCAAAGACATCTGACAACAGTAACAAAACAGCAAAAACTCAAGGACTGGTATGAACTCATGCACATCCTGGAGAAAAGCATGAACTACACTTAGGTGCTACAGTGACTTGTGGGGGAAACTCAACTTTAGTGATTAAGTCTTGTGTGTAAAGTATAAACCCTGTGGGGGAGTGCACTGGTGGAGATACGTACATCCAAAATCAAAGCTTTGCCTGTTGTATGAAACATTCCAGAAATCAGAATACAGATCAGGAAAATGAGCAAAAACAAACTCTTGCAAAACATACTAGATCGCTTTTCAATAATAGCCAAAAAAATTTATTTTCATCAAATTTATCTGGTCAATTTTATCTATTAAGAGAAAGAAATTTAAAACAGCATGTATGTGCATGTGTGTATGGACATTATGTTTTAAATGATGGATAATGCTTTATTTTTTTCATTTATTATGGATAATATCCATTATTTAACCATGGAGTGGTAGAATCACAATCCCATGACTTCAATAATTTGTTTTATGTATAGTTTAATAGTGTTTTAGTTGAACAAAATTCTTCAATTTTTCTCAAAGTATATACTATGAAGTGTACTTTCATATGTTTCAGGCGTTATTGCATTGTATATATCTGTTATTTCAAAATCAAATTTTATAATGATAACCGATTTGGATCTTTCTAGTACATCTTTCAACAGTGTGACTCAAAAAGGCCAAATGCTTGCATATACACTCAGTGACACTCCCAGGTGGAACAATTTGAATTCTCTCAAACTGAGTTGTGGGACACTCCTGATCCACAGCAGGTCCTACCTGCAGGTGGCAGCTTTGGGGAGGAGCATATTTTATCCTCAGTGTTTGATATGAAGATTGTGGCCTTTAAACTTCTATGTGATCTTTGCCACCATGATATATTATTATTTTCATGACCTCTCCACTGATCTTCCTTCTGCTGAACTTGGAAACTTCAGCTGCTTTTGCATATTTCTTCGATGATCAGCAGCATGCTCTGACTGAGTCTTATGGTTAAGATGATGCTTGGGCCACAACATATGAAACCTCATAAAAATTAATTCACTTCAGTTTGCTAGCTGCATATGAAATCTGTCTCTGACATGAACCATAACTGAAACGGATGGTACTTAAGACATGTATTACAATAAAGAAATACACTGCAATTTCTACTAGTATTTTATCACACAAGTGATAAAATGAACTCAGAATAAAGCTAGTTAAGAAGTGCATAGAAAATGGACTCAAAATAACAAAGTACATCTCAGCTGAACAAGCTGGTTAGAGAGATTTATGCTGGGAGTGTGATGAAAGCAAGTAGGAGAGATGAGAGGGGAAGGAATAAATGAAAAGTTAAACGAGGGCAGAAGACCAGAAAAATTGAATCCCTTTACTTAAAAAAAGGAGAGAATTGTATTGAATCAATAAACTAGAATAGTCTGAAATTACAAAAAACATTTTGTTCAAATGAAAGGCAGAAATGGAAGAAAACTATTCCTGTGATTTATAATATAAATATTTCACATTCCCACATGTTGGGTATAAAGTTTGGCACTATTTTAATCATTCACAATTATTTGACCACAGAATCGTCCTTTAAGTTGATCATTAGTTTTAAATTATGGGAGTTCCTTTGTTTAAACAAATGGGACTTAGAAAGTTACTTAGTACTTTTTAGAATATTACTAGCAATCAGTGTTTATAATAATAAAAGACCACAGTCTGAGTGGCCACTGAGAAAATATTCAAAAAATTATTAGCATTCTTTCTATTGGCATTTTCTAAAAGTATTAGAATTCAGATAATTTACTTTTAAGGAATACACTTTTGCTGTTGTAAGCCTGGAATTTCTTTAATGGAAGAAACTGAAGTGCACCTAAGTGCTCTAACTTATAACACAAAGATAGAAGGAAGGTGGGAGTCACACAGTTTAAGACTATTTAAGAACAAAATTGTGATTCAAATTTATTTTAAAGATTCTCAGAACGGTGGGAACAAGGTAGATCCAGAGCAGTCATCAGTGAAAGTAAATAAATTTTAGTATGGTAAATGCCATATTCTGGTTGAAAATGAAGGTTTTTGAACTAGAAGATCCAGGATGTGAAGAAGATGACAGAGTCTAACTTCAAGTTCTATGTTGACCCAGAACAACCTGATTTTTGTTTGTTTGTTTTGTTTTGGAGAAGAAGCAATCACTTCAATAGGATCCAACACTTGCAGAAAACAAACAAGGTCCACTTTTTGCTGACATTAAAATTATTGCTGGAACCAATTCTGACTTATCCTGTACATCTGTTATCACACAAAAGTCTTGATAGCTCTTCTTTTAAGGTAGATCAATTTATTCTTATTTCAGCTGTCTAATCCCAAAGCAAGTTATTACATGTAGTGGATTACTACAGGTGCACTGGTGAATACCTAATCTTGGCCAATGTTGTTCTGTCTTTACATTTATAGAGAATAGATCTCAAGATATACCTCTATGTCATGATTGTTTTTCTCATGTACTAAGATAAAAATTTTGGCTTAATGGATTTCCAGATATAGAGACAAAGTTCCATTCATCAGCTAGGTATCGGGTGACACGGGAAGGAGAAGATGATTTGTGTCTACATGTCCCCTCAAAATCTCATGTGGTCATAGGTGGGGCTTTTCAGAGATGGATGGATCTAGAGTGTGTGATGTCAAGAGTAAAGGTATGGTGCTAGGATAGAAGGTATATGGCTACTAAATTAGTTCACCGATTGGCTTAGCAAAGTTCTGGATGTGAATAGTAGGAAGGCCCACCCTAGGTGTGAGTGCTACTGGCCTTAAGTGTATGTAGTCTGGACAGTATATAAGGAACTGAAAGCAGGCTGCTCCTTTTGCTTTCTGCTTGGTGCTTTTTATGCCTTCTGATGGCCATGAACTCTTTATCCCCTGTGATGCCCCTCTGCCATGCCATCCTGCCTGGAAACCAGCTGATTATGAACCAAAATATGTATGAACTGTGAGCCCAAATAAATCTTTCCTCCTTTAACTTTAAGTGGTATATATTTTGTCTCAGCAACAAGAAAAGGGGCTAAGACACAGTGGTACTTCATTGTGTCATTATGTTGCATTATGATGTCATATACATGCACTAAAAGTGTTGGTAATGGCAAATACAGTGGAAAAGCTTAAAGAAAAAAATTAAAAGAGAATATAAAGTAGCAAGTGTAATAATGTCTTAGAAGTACCTCATAGTACAGGACAGTACTATGGTACTGGTGGTTGAGTAATAAGACTACACAACAGCAGACTTAGAGTGAATGAATTGAGTATTTGCAGACACTGGCTGAAACTTGAAAATAGCATTCTATCAGAATCTAATCCCTCAGCCATATAAAAACCAGATGACCAATTCTCTACAATCCTCACTTGCATTTTTTGAGAAATTGCTCTCCTCTACTTAGGCAGAGACATATAACCACAGCAAGATACTTCATCATATATATACAGTCATCAAATATATATAATTCAGAATTGGAAAGCATTCTAGAGAGGATGACACTCAACACTCTCACACTATACAGATAGGGAAAAAGAAGCTTCAGGGTTTCAGAGTCTTGCCCAAAGTTATTCAGGCTCACGATGACATACCTGAGTATCAAATCTAATAATCCACCAGTGGATTAATCAAATTACTTACAAAAACAGACACTTTCATTTCTTATAAACTCCCAAAGCATTTTACCTGTGAAATCCCAGGAAGGTGAAGCAGAGAACTTAAGTAAGGATAAATAAGTAACCAGTGGTACTTAAAGACATCCACTTAAGCAGAAAGCTCAATTCCCTTAATGGGAGGTGAATGCATGGCATATGAGGTTATCTATCCCAAACTATTTAGCTTGCTTTTCTAATAATAGCTTATAATTCCTGCTTGGATTCACAGCGAAGTAATAAAGGACATATGTGGAATAATGCATGATAATAACCTATTACATCTTATGTTCTAGGAAGTCTGTTGGCCTCTCCTAGTGTTTCCCTCTGGAGATAGCCCTCCCCCCCCTGCATAAGCTCATCTTGTCCTGGTGGTTTCCTGCTTCATAAATGAATAGGTCAGCCATTGGTCCTGAAGGAACAGGTGTATTGTTATAAACTATAACCTGCTAATTGGAACAGTCCTTCAGAAAGATAGTTGTAGAGTGGATTGCACTCTCTTCAGTGCATTGCACTCTCTTATAGTGCAAAGGCGAGGAAGAAGACACACCCCTCCTTCATCTCCCATAGCAGAGCTCCAGGATTATTTCCCTATGAAGACACTTGCAAAACATGCCTGGAACCATTAACAAGTCTAAGCAAAATGAAGAATTAGCTTCATCCATAGTAAAAACTTGTTTTCAAAAACTTGGAAGCAAATAATAATATGTTGTATCATATCCTCCTGCCTTGGATTGTTCAAAGTGTAACTTGTAAGAGCCCTTCTCTGCTTCATCCTTCGAACGCAGACGTGAACATGAATGAACGATATCATAAAACTACCAGTAATTTGGCAGCAGAATATATACATAGGTATTCTAACAGCTATTTGGCTAGTAAACTGTCTTGGTCCTCACCGTATGGTCCTTTGTCTACATTAGGAACACTAAATTAAAGGGACAGACAATGTTTTGCTGAGACAGTCATGGCTTCTATGGTAATTAACAGTAAAAGATTATTTGGGGATTAATTTTCAAAGCCAGGGAAATTTTCCTATAATTAAAATTACCTTGAAAGTCCCCTCAGAGAATGAAGACCGAGGTTTCCTAACAGATCCAACACAGTCATTTTCCTTGACTTTGGAACCAAGGGCTGCCAGCTGGGACATGTTCTGGTTTGTTTTTAAGTTATTTCTGCACAGGTAAGACGTACTGTTGTATTAAAAACATCATCTCCATGCAAATGGACACCTGCTGCAGAGATGGGTGCCAGCACCAGGGGCAAAGAGGCAAGAGACCCAACTGAGGAACCTGCAGATCTAGGCCTGGCCTGGTATTCGCTCAGGCCTAGGCCTGTGGAGCAAAGCCTGGTTTTGAGACACAGCTTCTTTGTTACATTTTCAGTACTACCTGGATTAAATGCATGACTAAGTCTCTGCATGTTCAGAAACCAGTGGATTATTCAGACCAACCCAGAATGGATACACAAACGTGTTTCAAGTTTAAGAGTGTTTTCATAATTCTGAGTCACCCAAATTTTCATGGAGAATTTCTAGCTCCCTGAAAGCATATTCTCCAAGTATTAGGATTTTCCAGTTACAGAAACATCAAGGTAAGGTAGTCCCCATTCATAAATCACCAGGGGCTTAAGCTGTCACAGCAAATGTGTGTCTGCTCTGCAAAATGGAAGCGAATCCCGGGCGCTGTGAACACGCTGCAAGCTACACAGAGCTTTTCCTGGAGGCTGCCGAGAGCTGGCACAGTGGACAAGCTCAGTGTTAAATAAACTTGCGCTGTGAAGAAAAAAATCTTCAAAAAAGAATTCCTTTTGAAGCCGTCACCACAGCGAGTTAGCTTCTTTTGATTTTCCATTCACTGCTGCGGGACTCAAAATTACCAGCTTCCATTTGCCTTATGGCAAGGAAGAGAAAATGCATTTATCCATCCTGCAAGAAGACGACTTTCACAAATAAGGGCCTGCGCCGCTCCCCAAGGAGATCAAACGGGAGGCAGCAGGCTCATCGCCCTGCTTTTATAATCGCTCTGAGAAGGGGATGTGAAGGAAGGACGACGAAAGCCACAACTCATCCAGTTCTTTCCCTCTTTTATGAATGCAAAAAACCAACAGAAATCATCATCGACAGCAGAGCTTATGACTCACTCTACTTCTTCCCTCAGAGTTAGGAACCTGCTCCAAAATCATCGGAGGAAGTAAAATCAAAAGTCAAAACCCACCATGGCTGGGTAAATATGGTATTTGCTTTTTAAATACCACACTAGGCTTAAAAATTCTTGGTCTCTGAACTCCTTATTGAACTATACCCAGAACTGCACACAACTCAGGTCTAGGTCCAGGTAGTGTTACAAAATGGACACAGCGATGCAGCCAGTGCCTACACTGAGAAGAAAGCCCCCCTTTCTCTCCCCTCTGGAGCCATGAAGCTTTACACTTTTATATTTACACACAGGCCATCTTGAAACACTTACTTGCTTTCAAAGCCTTCTCTTTTGGCTAACACTCGACATATTTAACGAGCTTGTCCACTAGCTTCTTGGTTTGGGTTGAGTAATCTTAAATATTATACTTGGTTCATAAGAAATTCGTAGTAATTTCTCATGTTTCTCAAGCAGAAGTCCCATTCGTTGTTTTCACTTACTTGTCTCTTTTTAAAATTTATATTTGTTTTTAAAAGGATAGTCTGAATTTCCTTTTGCATTTTCTCAACTATTGTTTATGCTTCTCAGAATATCTGCAAAAGTGCAGGAACTGGGAACAAAGTACCAAATGGATAAATAAATTATGAATCTGAGGGGGAAATTAAAAGTTTGAATCAAAGAAACTCAAATACAATTTAGTATATAAAGTTAAAAATGTATTTCTCACATAAAATGCCTTATTTAAAATTTCAGCATAGTCTAGTCTAGACTATTTTAAAATAACTTTTGTTTAACTTAAACCTCTAAACTCTTATGAGTTTACAAAGAAAAGGTAATGTAAAAGCATCCAATTTCACCTAAAAAATAGGAAGTTTCTTTTTTGCAAAAGCTGTAACTTAATTGGAATTCTGTTTTAAAGCTCAACCTAAAACTGGCTGCTACATTTTTAAATCCAATTATCTTCAGCAACTTAAAATATTATTCTGTGGTTTTGAATCTTTGGTGCTAAATTAATCTCAAACATTTCATATATATAGTCACCTAGTCTTTGGTATTAATTAGAAAACACACTTTAAACATTGTCACTCATAGATTTCATTCAGCATTAATTTTCAGGCATTCAGTATGTTAAGTATCATTAAATGTTAAAGAAAAAAAAACCTGAATGTCTCTGTGACTCATCATTTCAAAGTTTCCTTCTACGTGAAATAAGTCTTTCTACTATAAAATAAAGCAAGAGTGTAGGAAGCTCTGTGCTTACTAAGCAGCTTTTACTAAACTTTCAGTTACTAATAAGGGTTACATTACCCCTGAAGGGGGTTAGAAAAGGGTGAGGGAGGAGAAGAAGTAGCCCTATGAGAAGAAAGACTGTTGAAAGTTTTCAAAGATAGAGCAAGGAGAAATTTGTGTACAAGGAGAAGAGACATAGAAGGCAGGTGAAAGGTTCTTAAACTGGGCAAAGGTCACAGTGAAGGTCTGTTGGGAGAAGCAGGGAGGTCACAGTCACTTTCACCTGCCGCCTTCGTGTTGGGTCTTCAAATTTAGGTAGTCTAATATTTTTGAATCCCTAGTATACTCTTAATATTAGTCCTCTGTCTGAGGAAGAGATGGTGGCACTTTCTCGCCATTCTACAGTTGCCTCCCCAATTGATTGCTTTGTGCACAAGATTTTTAATTTGATGTAATCCTGCTTAGTATTTTCACTGTTATTTCTAGTACAATTTGGTTATGTTTAAAAATCCTTTCCGGTACCTATGAATTCAAGCATTTTGCCCATTTTCTCTTCCGGTAGGTCCACTATTCCTGTTTCACTGTTTAAATCTTTGATCCATTTTGATTTTAGTTTAGCACACGGTGAGAAATGTGAGTCATGCTTCAGTCCTCTGCAGATACTCATTTGTCCCAGCACCATTGCTGAACAGGCTACGTCTTCTGCAATGCATGCTGTGGCCCCTTGTCAAAGATCAAACAGCTGAATGTGTGTAAGGATATATCTGCATTCTTTTTTCTATTCTGCTCCAAGGATTCATAGTCTGATTTACACCAGTACTGCGCTGTTCTTTTCACTGTTAATTTTCAGTATAGCTTGAAGTTGGGTGATTCCACCTTCTAGAAACAATGGCAATTATTAAGAAACCAAAGACTAATGAGTGCCAGCATGGCTTCAGTGAAAAGGGAACCCTCCTATGTTGGTGGTGGGGATGTAAAATAATACAACTGTTGTGGCTATTGGTGTGGAGGTTTCTCAAAGAACTAAAATTAGAAATTCCATTTGATTAAGCTATTTCCCTCCTGGGTATCTTCGCCAAAGAGCTAAAGACATTATACTTCAGCAATACACACATATCAATGCTTTAGCAGCATAATTCATAATAGCAAAATCCTGAAAGAGCAGCCAGGAAACCCATCAACCAAGAGATGGATAAAGCAAATATGGTATCTCTAGATAACAGAATACTACTTGGCTATACAGAAGGATAAACTCAAAACATTTGTAAGAAAATGGATGCAATCCAGGAAATATAATATTCAGTGAAATAATTTAGACACAAATGGTTAAATACCATATACTAGCTCTCACTTGAAAAAGACAAAGTACAACAAAAGGGCAAACACATGGATGGACAGAAGGACGCAAGCTGACAGATTTACAATGGGAAGGGGTTCAGAAGACAAGGGCGAGGGGAGAAGAGGAGGGAATGGGAAGTGATGGAATTAAGATTTTCCATGTACAGGAGTAAGTTAATAACTTCAACAATTATGAACCCTGCAAATAATAAATGAGCTGAGAGTAATAATAACAGCAAGAATCAAAACAGGGAAAAGAGATTTAGAAGCAGAGGGCGGGAAGTGGGTGAAAAAGGAAAGGGAATTAATTTTAAAGGAGACAAGCTGTATTATGCACATGTACCCACTGCCCAAGATGAATGTAAATTTCACACACTGCAAACATACAATCAGAAAAAAATCAAATAATACAGTGGTAAGAAAAGTTAATCAGAAAAAAAATTAACATTAGAAAACTCAGTAGTAAATAGGAAATGGAATGTGCAAACCCTAGCACATCTCTCTAGGGACTTCCTCCTTTTCCTGCAACATCAGGAACATAATAAACGACCTGCCTAGGCCTGTGGGGAGGAGGAGGTCAGAGCGCTGGGCCGGTGGCGCGGGGGTTGGGGGGTGGGGGGGGCGAGTGCACTCACTGGAAAAACCACCGTGAGTCGTGTCGCCAGAGCTCTGACCCAGATGTCTTTGGAACAGAAC
>PVIR01021853.1:0-28945 GCA_004026965.1 Petromus typicus
ATCTGTGTCTCTCTGTCTTTGTCTGCTTCTATCTCTTTTTGCCTGTCAGTTTCTTTCATCTTCCATTTATTTTTTTCCATTCTGTCTGTCTCTGATTCTCCTTTACTTCCTGCTTCTGCCATGACCATGTAGGACAATCTGTCTGTTTCTGTCTGCCTCTCCGGCTTTCATTAGCCACCAGCCATCCGTGTGTGTGTGTGTGTGTGTGTGTGTGTGTGTGTGTGTGTGTGTGTGTGTGTGTGTGTGTGTGTGTGTATGAGAGAGAGAGCAAAAGACTCTATGTACTAGGTATCTCTCTCTCTTCTTCAGTTTCTATGTCCTTTGGATCCTATTCCTTTTTTTCTTTTCTAATTTGTCTGTGTTTCCACCTGGGTCGATCTGTTTTTCTGTCTCTATGACTGTCTTGTACAACTTGGTGCCTCTCTACCTCCACCTAATTGCCTCTGCATCTAACTTTGTTCCCATCCACCCTGGCCTCTGTTGCCTTGTCTGCCCCTAAGGTTTGACCTTCCTCATCCGGCAACATTACTACTATCTGTCCTCATGGTAAACACCTAAATGTGAGGCCACTGCAGGGAGCCATCCCCACCTCTCTTCTCTACCTGCACTGTCCATAGCTGATATCACCCCTCATTTCCTAAGTATTGTCACTGTGCCCATAACTACACATCGTTACTCCACCCTATACCTCTTCCCTGCACCTAGACTAAGTGACTCCACAACCTCACCACACGGATTTCTACTAGGTACCACAGAACTGTAATGTCCAAAATAGAAGTGTCTTGATTTTCCTGACAATGTGTTCCTCCCTAAATCTCGCTTGTCTCGGTAAGGATTGCTAAGATATGCCTCACATCCAATCACTGGCCTTATCTTGTTGGCTCTACCTTCAAATTATATCAAGCATCACATCACTCTTCCCCAATTTGAAGCCCATCACTCTTGTCCAAGCGTACCCTTCTCTTTAGCCCGGATTAGTGTATTAGCTCCCAAAAGTGCACTTTTCATTTTATGTCTTCTGTTTCCATTCTATCTCTCCTTTTTCCACCTGACTAGATTTCGTCACACAAACTAAAGGGCAGACAACAGAAAGTGGTATGACTTTTCTTCTTCACATAAAAGAAGTGTGGAGACAGCCCGTCCAGGGCAGGTAGGAAGACTTCCTAGAGTGACCCTGGCTGCGGGTCCTAGAGGGATCCTGGCTGCGGGTCCTAGAGGGACCCTGGCTGCAGTCTTTGTGCTCCAACACCTGGGCACATGGCTCAAAGACTCAGGGTCTCACCTTGGCTCGGTGAGGCTGCTGAAACACCAGCCATCAAGCTATGGGGGCCTGAAGAAAATCGTAAGGTTAAGGCAAAATAGCAGTCCTGGCAGGGGAGGAAATGCCACAGAAGCTCCATTCCCTGGATCACCCCCACTGGTTTGACAGGTGATATTTTCTTCTGGCCACTGAAGTATCTCACACCTGAGGGACTCAGGGCTGAGTAGGGACTTGGTAAGGGTCTCGGCATGGGAAAGTAGCAGTGACTGCTTTACCCAGAGCTGGTCTGCTCTCTGCACAGCAGAGTGTGAACAGCCCAAAGCCCAAGTTGGCACCCACTGCTTGCTGCCATAAAATCCCATAATGACTTCTTTTATAGAAGAATAAAATTGAAGGAATTTTCCTTAACCTACCAGGCCTTGAGCCACCAGTACCCCGTGTACCTCATGAGGAGCCTCATCTCCTCCCACTCCCCTGCTTTTCTCTGTGGGACAGAAATCAGTCCTGCCACCGGGACCCTGCTTGGAAAAATAGGACCAGATACAAACATCAGGAGCTCCGACGGTGTTCAGTGAGTCTATGAGTGAACGCGTGACAATACACATGACCAGTGTCCCACTTGCCCTGGGGAAACCAGCAAAGCTAGATTTTCTTGCATCCTCTAAAATCCTTAATTTGACTCCTTTCACAGCAACCTGCAATTAGAGAATCACTCGAGGGTAACATGAGTGGGGATCATGTCTCTGCCACCAAATTAAAAATTTTCCACCAACAACAGCTGAAAAAATTTGTCAAGCTGCTTTACTGTGATGTGCTGCACATCACCCATTTTCCCGCACAGCACTGAAAAATCATGGAATACAGCGAAGGTTGATCTGTGGCCGTGTCTACATTAGCTCTTTTACCCCTTGCTAGGTGGCAAGATTGAAACAAGTCAGTAGGTTTCGCTAGCTGTAGCGGCCTAGCTTCAGAGGGAGATTGGATTCAATCAGCTCCTGGGGAGCGGTGCTGACGCAGGCAGCTTAAAAATATTCTTGTGCTATCTTAAAATGTGGCCTTCCTCTGGAGACCACCACAGCTGAGCCCTGTAAAAGTGACTCGAGGGATTGTAGTGTGGAAGAAAGAGTTCTTAGGTTAAAGTTAGACCACCATGACATTCGGCCTCGTCTAAAAGAAGGCTTAAGGCAGCAAGAATGAGGGTTATGACACCTAGGTGCCATGATGTGCACTGAATAAAAGCTGCGCTTCAATGGCAGTGTGTGTAGAAAAAGAAATATTGGTTGTGTTAGGTGAAGCACGGCATGCCACTAGCTGGACCGGTGAAACAAAACTAAATGAAAACAGTCTTCTGCAAACTATACAGCTGCTTCCATGGCTCTGAGGCCAGAGGGACTGCCGGGTCAAGAGAGGCGGTAGTATCCGGCGGGTGTCTCATTTCCAGGTTTCTGAAATGTGCCTGGAGTGGAAAGTCATGGGAGCCTGAAATCAGTGCTCCCTTCCTGAATCCTGACTGAGGGCCCTTGGAAAGTGGCCACTTTCAGCTCATAAACAGCAGCCCTCTCTGGGCTGGCCTCTAACACTCTCTGCAGCTTTGTGAATACCATGACACCAAACACTGTCATGTGATCAGTGCTTTCCACCTGCTCGCCACAATATATACAATGCCTCTTGCATCCCTCACAGCTATGCTCCAGGAACTCATTTACCCAAATTTCAGATGAGTAGGCTCACGGTGACTGAAGATGTGGTCAAAGTCACAAAAATGGAGAGCAAATGAGACCTCTGGCTTCTGAACCTAGTCTCTGAATGGTTCTCCCTTGCTCTGTGCCATTGACTGCTATTTGGTGTCCCTAGTTCACAGCCAGTTTCTTCGGTGCCTCTTGTTCCTGAATTCTACTATTAACCTCCTTCTTCAAGTCCTCTAGGGGAACGGAAGCAACGTAGAGCACAATAGCTTAAAAACGCAGATTTGAATTTTTAATCTTTAAATACATGTAAATAAAATCTGATTTTAATAGAGTGTACATTAGAATACTTCCAATTCTGGCACAAGATGGAGTAGGTATTCTCCTTCCTGTTTTATACACACACACACACACACACACACACACACACACACAGAGGCATGCATGCATGCATGCACGTATGCAAGCACCCAGACACACAACAGGGCTCTCCAAGGTGTGGTAATTTTCCTGAGTTTTCTTCTTGTCTCATCAGTCTGAGACTGGACTGGGAGCTGCTGAAGGCAGCAGCCTACAAATGACAATGAACATACTGGGAAAATAAAAACAAAACACAAAACAAAACAAACAAAACATCTCCAAACAATTCGTCCCTTTATTTTTCTCAGTCCTTTTGGCTACAATCAAGGGCAAAAATCTCCTCTTTTTAGGCAAAGGACAAAAGTACAGAAAGCTCTTAGGTAATAACTGCCAAACACCAGCAAGGGGAGGGCGTGGCCACACTTCCTACTCCTCTCCCAAAAACACCAGGTGAGGGATCTACTTTGGCCTCCACACTGTTGCAATACGATATCTTCGAACCTCCTTCGCTCTGTCATTGAGGTGGTATCACAGGAAGTGGGTTGTGAAGCCAGTCCATTAACCTACACCGAAGGAAAGTGGGGTGACCCTCCTCACCTTCCTTGCTGGCAGCTGAGCTGGCCTCAGAAAAGACCTGGTAGAGTCATGATTTGTACCAGTGCTGTGGTGCAAAGGTACCTGGCCTCAGTACTCATCCCCAGGACCTGAGAATATGCCCCATTCTGCAACAAAGTGGAATGAAGGTGGTAGATGGACTTGAACCTGCCAATCACTCGACGATAAGACCGGGAGATTTTCCTGGGTTATCTGGTGGACCTGCTGTAGTCACAAGAATTCTCAAACCTGGGGGCCGGGGACTTAGCTCAGTGGTTCCGGCGCCTGTCTTGCAAGCGCAAGGACCCGGGTTCGATCCCCGGTTAACCACGTACAGTACTGACTGGGGAGACTCACGCCCAGCAGCAATCAGCACCATATACCACAGTGCCGGGCGTGGTGGCTCACGCCTGTCATCCCAGCACTCGGGAGGCAGAGGCAGGAGGATTGCTGTGATGTGAGTTGGAGGCTGAGCTCAGGGCCAGCCTGAACCACAAAGCGAGACCCTGTCTCAAAAAAAAAAAAAAAAAAAAAAAAAGAATTCTCAAACGTGTATGAGAGAGAGGCGGGAGAATGAGTAACACTGATGTGACAGGCAGTGAATGACTGATCCATCACCGCTGCCTTTGAAGTTGGAGAAAGGGGAGTCATGGACCACAGAGCATGCAACTTTCTAGAGGTTTAGAAATAAATTTGTCTTGCAGGGAGCGGGAAAGCTAGGTACTTCGGGCCTACCCGCACAAGGGACTGAATTCTGGCAATAGCCCAGATGAGGAGGAAAATGAGCAGATCCTTCCTAGAGTTTCCTACAAGGTGCGCAGCCTCCCGGCACCTGGATTTTAAGTCAGTGAGTCTCATACTAAGGGTGTGGCCTATAAAACCGTTGGGATGACCATCACACCTTACCTTAAAAGCCATCAAAGTTTTGGCAATTTGTTGCAACAAGAATGGGGAAAAAATATAAATTCCCATGAGCAACAAATCCTGAACCTCCACATGCTCTCATTGGAGGCCATATGGAGAGCAGCAATGAGGCACCTCCTTCCACGATGGTGTCAACAGCAACAAGGGTTGATGAGGAATGTGGTTTCCCGTCTTCACCTGGCCTCAGCGCGGCAATAACCCTGCTTTCCTCTCTGGCATGATGTCAGAGGCTATCTGTTAAAAGAGCAGGTATTAAAACTATGTAGAACCGCACGATAGCACAAACATCCAGAATGCTCTGCTCCCGGAAGCCACTTGCCATGCCAAAAGCCACTAACAACTCAACTTGAATGAGAAAATATAACAAATGCCAAAGACAATGCAGATGTGTCAAATTTCCTGAGAGGACACTTGCAGCAGCCATCATTAGAATGTGTAGATCGAGAATAACAAACACACTTGAAGCAAGTGACAAAATGGAAAGTCTCAGAAAAGATAGAGAAGACACAAAGAAAGAGTCCGGTTCAACTTATGAAAACTGAAAATCTTTCCGTTGGGCCGGGATTTACCTTAGTGGTTCCTGTGCCTGCCTTGCGGGTGCAAGGACGCAGGTTCGATCCCCGGTAACCACATATAACAATGCCAGGTGTGGGAGACTCATGCCCACCAGCCATCAGTACCACAGGACCACTTACCGCAGTGCGGGGCATGGTGGCTTACGCCTGTAATCCCAACAGGCAGATACAAAAGGATTGCTGAGCTTGAGGTCGAGTTCAGGACCAGCCTGAACTCCAAAGCGAGACCTTGTCTCAAAATAAATAAATAAATTTTAAGAATAAATAAATAAATTGAAAAATATTCAGTAGTCAAAACTAAAAGCATAGGTAAACCACTGAAAAGCTCAATAGGCTTGATAACAAAATGCAGCAGCTAGAAAAAACACTGAACTTGACAATACCAGAGTAAAAATGAATCTGGCTGAGAACATAAAAGTACAAAATAAATAAATAAATAAATAAATAAAAATGAACAGGACTCAGCAACTCGTGAGCCGCTAAGATAAAATGTAATAATGCATGACCTTCAGCAACCCAGCACATTTCTCATCAGAAACTTTGAAGGCCAGACAGAAGCAACAATGAGAAACACTGCAACTAAACAACAGCAACAAAAACCTCACTGTACTTTGACAGTGCTCTAAATAATGGAAACATCTTCCAGGAATGGAGGAGAAACAAGTACTTTCTTGGGTAGAAGAAAGCAGAGAATTTGTTGTGCCTAGATCTGCTTTAAAATATAGGGACAGGAACTTCCAGAAGCATAACACAATTTAAAAAACAAAAAAAACAGAACAAACAAACAAAACAAAACAGGGTCTCACGTTTGTAGTTCAGGCTGGCCCTGAACTCACTATGTAGCCCAGACAAGCCTTGAACTCGGAACAATCCTCCCACCTCTGCCTCCTGAGTGCTGAGACTGCCGGGAGAGCCACTACGCCCTGCACGGTGGTACGTGGTACTGATTGCTGGTGGGTGTGAGCCACCACGTCCGGCATTGTGGTATGTGGTTACCAGGGATCAAACACAGGACCTTGCGCTTCCAAGGCAGACACAGGAACCACGGAGCTAAATCCCCGGAACCCCCAAACAACTGTTAAATGCAGAGAGAAAAGAACATGACAAAGAGTAAACAGAATTTATTCCTCCTTTCAATTTTTAAATTCTCTTTGATGGCTGAAACAAAAACTGTAACACTGTGGTTCTCGATGTATAAAATGCACCTATTGTATAAACAATACTTATTAGAAATTTTAAAGCAAGTATGAGATCAGCTCTCACTGTACTGAACGCCTGCTTGCCGAATATTTGGAATATCTTCTGTGATCTCTAATTTGACTTCCATTTTCTAGTGGTGGACACAATATTTATTTGCAGAAATGTAAAATGAAGCTTTGCGTCACTTCTTGTGAGCAAGCGAGCGAGCGAGTGAGTGGGCAGGTGAGTGAGGATGAGTATGTGGACGTGCGGTGGGAAGAGTGAGGGAGGCAGCAAGCACAGACATCATATCTCTTCATGCGAATGTTTTGGATAAACGCAGAACACAGATGGAGAAAAAGTCTATGTGAGCATTTGAGAATTTTAGACATTACCTGTTTATGTTCTTCTTCTACATGTGTATCAGTGATATGAACTTGCATCCATCCATCCTTATGAGATGGCAAGAGTTCACATGCAACCGTCAAGTAGTGGTGCATAATCCAAGAGAGGCATGCTGACACCCTCCCCTTTGAAGAAAAGTCCAAGAAGAATGTATTTTCTGCTGTTGTGTGATACCGGCAGGTTTTATTTATTTATGGGGGGTGGGCAGTGGGAGAGAGACAAAAGAAGGTAACTTATGTGTGTGGTTGGATTTCTCCAGTTCAAGATTGGGACTCGGGCCTGACAAATTCAACGTTCACACGCTCAATGCAGGAGGCCACATGTGGCTACCATTTTTGTTTGTACCTTCGGAGACAAACTGAGATGGTAGAACCTCACTACAATTGGCAGCCAAAGGGACTCAGGTTTTACTAGCAAAGCCATATTGGAAAGAGCCCCTCAGCTTTTTTAAAAATGTAATCGTTATTGGTACACTGTGAATACACATCATCACATTCAACATGCAGAGTTTGTACTCGAATATGACACGACTTGATTCTCATTTTTCCCCTTTCCCCCGGCCCTGCAGCCCCCCACCCCCTATATACATAATCTTTGTTGCCTTTATTCCTTATTATTACCACATTCGTCATTTACTCCCTCGTCATTTACTCCTACACTCTCTTCCCTTTTAAATATTTTCTATTTCACAATATCAACTATACATACTACAAATCATTTACAACTTCATTTTCTCATACCAGAGAAAAGATATGATATTTACACATCTGTGACCTGTTTATTTCGCTTATGAGGACATCCTCAAGGTACATCCATTTGAGTATGAATGAGTCAATCTTATCATTCTTAATGGCAGAGTAATACTCAGCGCTACAAAAGAGCCACATCTTCTTCATCCAGTCTCCAGTGGATGGACAATTGGGTTGTTTCCAAGACTTAGCAATCATAAACTGAGCTGCTATGAACATGGGTGCTGTGAAATGAATCTCTTAATTCTTTTGTGTATATACCTAGCAGAGCGTTGGCCGGTTCAAATCGGACCTCCAATCCCAGCTTTTTGAGCAATCTCCACACTGATCTCCATGGAGGTTGAATGAATCTACACTCCCACCAACAGTGGGAAAGGGTTCCCTTTTCTCCACAGCCTCGCCAACATTTGTTGCTGGCTAATTCTGAAACAGCAGCCATTCTTTGTGGAGTGAGATGAAATCTCAGTATTGTTTTCATCTGCATCTCTCAAATGACCGATGATCTTGAGCATTTCTTCACATACTTCTTAGCTGCTCTTAATTCTTCCTCTGAAAAACATCTGTCCATTTCAGATGCCCATTTTTGAACTGAGTCTTTAAATTTGGGCGGGCTGAGTTTTTTAAGCTCTTTATATATTCCAGATAGTAGCTCCCCTCAGCTTTATGATTCTGATTTTTCCCTCATCAGGTGGGGCTTTAAAAAGCATGTAAGGATAAAAGTGTTTAAAAATTTGCATATAAGCACTTATATTACTGATGCTCCTCAGTAAATGTGAGACTCATGTTTGACGCAATCCCCCGACTTCCAAAGCAAAACAACTGAGTATTTTTTTTGTAAATGTGGCCATTAAATCACGCTGCCCAAATCAACAGAGTTCATGCCGAGAATCTTTCAAACAAGTGCTTATTCATGGCATGATACCCAACTTGGAAATTTTACAGACCTTGTTAAAATGCCTTAATGCACAGTAAGAGAATGTTTACTTTGAGACCACTAGATAGAAGATATAAGGTAGTAAAGGACATTCAATCCATTCCAATGGATATATAGACACTCAACCCAATAAAAACAGAAAAAACATGACAGCATGAGAAAACAGAGAAAACTATCACAGCAAGAGCAGAAATAAAGAGACACAGAGATTACTGGGACACATTTAGAACCGTCCAATTGTTCTTGGTAGAAAGAGTATGTAGGGCATAAAGGCATCAAAGGGTCAAAAGTAAGTAGTTGCGAACATATTTTTAGTGATTTCAAATCTTAAATAATCAAAGAAAAATTCAGGGTTCACAAACTTCTTCTAATCACTGTGTATAAAAGCTATGTAGTTTCAAATACATACATTTAAAAACCGCAGAAATCAGCACATCTAAATACGGGAGCGTTTAGCATTTCTCTCAGTACCTGGCACATTAAGGTAAATATTAACAATAAAGAGGATTTGAAGAGGCCTATGTGGCTTGAACTCCATTGTGGCATGAGCTCCATTTCCATAAGGTTCACCTGAGAGCCTTTACGTGACCTGGTCTTCTGAAAGAGGCAAAGGAAAAAACTGGCCTTAGGCCAAAATGAAAACAGTATTACCAGCTACTGTGAAAAACTAACACCAGCGAAACACCGAGGTGTTGAGCCTTGAACCGATGTTTCTCAACACACGCGCCCACCCAGTGGATATCCACTCCGTCTGGGTCAACCGAGGATTCTTCGACATCTTCCGTGACACGCTGACTTCAGAAGTAGACAGATTCTTTCCAAGGTCATAGAATAAGACTGATTTTCTGATTCTTCAACGCATTTCTCTTTCCCTTACTCTTTCAAACTACTATGATGAAAGAAAGGGACAAGACAGCAGCTGTAACAGATAACTTGTAAAGTAATACTTACTGTTATGGACAATTTGAGGATACAATTTTAAGTCATTTGTCAAAATGCCAGAATTAAATCAAGTATAAACAGCTCCATCATTTCATGACCTCCTGCATCCTGATGCCTTTGGGAACACACGGATAGTCACTCTATTCTCATTTACACCTTCTGCTCTTCCTCTGACACATAAGAGCAAATGTGAGGTCCAAGATTCCCCGTGTGACCCTCTAGATGAAGAAAACCGTGAGGTGCTGCTCCTCTAAACCCTCCGAAATGGGGACTTCACTTTCAAGCCTCCTTCTGATTCTTAGAGCATCAATCCCAGCCTCCCTGCAGGTTTGTGAAAACTAAAATCAGAATCAAGAAGTGTCATGCACAGGTACACATTCTCAATGTTGAATGTGATCCTAAGGTATGTGTACAATGTGCCAATGAAATCAATTAGAAATAGAAACAAAAAATTTAAAAACTGAATCTTTTCCACACATTAAGAAAATCCTTCTGCTGAGGCCCATTTCAATCCTATCAGCAATCAGAAAGAGTCACCATATGGGGCCATCCTGGTCCTGAAGTCGCTTTATCCATGGTATTCAGCTTGTCCCTGAGAGACAGCCTGCTTTGTGAGACTGATCAACACTACTAAACACAGTGTCCCTCTTCAAGAACATACAATTGGCTTTTTCTTATTGTGGCAAATGGTCCCCCTGCTTCCAATACCGTTTGAGTCGTCCTGGGCTAATTGACCCTCTAGGTCCTACACAAACCTCTTACGCAAGGATCCACACAGCATTTCACCATGTATCATGCAGATTCAGGATAACTGATGGAGTCTTGTTGACATTTAAAGCTAAATCTTTCAGTCTCTCATTTCCCTGGTGTGCTAAGAAATATCTAGAAGCATTCAAACCCATTTCCTTAGGAAATTCCAGGGAAGAATAAATGATTCACTCTCCATATGTGCCATGCGACCAGCAGTTCCCATTTTGGGGATAATAGCAACTGGTAAAGGTGGCTCAAAATTTCCTTTGATGGTAGTGATCTTCATACAGCTCTCTGAAACAGGACCAGCTGTTTGCATTGCCTGCATTCTATAATCTGAGCCCATATCAACATGTCCTTCTTCTAGGGACTAAAACTCATTCTGTTTCTTCCAGTCACTTGCTTTGGCCAAGGTATCCTGCCTAGAGTCTTAAGGTTAATTGCCCAGAGTGTCACGTTAGAGAACTCAACGATGCATCTTGTGAGAGGAACCGGAGTGACTAACCCATGCCCAAGTAAAGACTATATTCTCTAGATAAAATCCTAATGGGCAAAATCCAAGCAATGGTAAAATTCTAGGTTAACATTTTGGTGGTCCGTGATGTTGGTCCAAAGAGGAGAACTTAAAACAAACAAACACAACTCACAGTATCCAGTATCTGGCCTGACGCTTTCAATATGGCCAAAGCGTTACTGAAAGTTGTCTTGGTACTCACCGTTAGAACATGTGTTATGTTCCCACTAGATATGTGAAACACATTTCACAGGATGCTAAGGTAAGACAAAGTCATTCTGAGACCACAATAAAGTACCTTCTTTCTTTTCTTTTCTTTCCTCCTTTCCTTTCCCTTCCCTCCCCTCCCCTCACTTCCCTTCCCTTTCCTTTTCTTTCTTTCTCTCTCTCTCTCTTCTCTCCTCTCTCTCTCTCTCTTTCTTTCTTTCTTTCCTGCCTCTGGCACCTGAGTGCTGGGATTACAGGCATGAGCCACCATATCCCGCTTTGTAGTGTGTGGTAGGTGTCATCATGCCCAGCATTGTTGTATGTGATTACCAGGGATTAGACCATGGCCCTTTGCTGGCAAAACAGGTGCCGGAACCACTGAGCTAAATCCCCAGTCCAAAGACCATTTTCTAACCACAGACAAAAGTGGGATCACTGTCTAACCTATAATATATCCGTATCAAAGCTAATCTCACTGACTTCTAGATTTATTATTTTCTGTTTGCTGTCGCTTTTGTCAGTGGTGGCTTGGTCACTTTCACTAATTACTACATTCTTTCATTTGAATCCCTCTTCTCTATGTCAGAGGTTTACTGAGATACCTAACATGCCCCCTTTTATCCTCGGAAATTTATTGAAGGACTAGGTCATAGGATTACACTCTCATCCTGGTAGCCTCCAATCCAGACTAAAAACTTGCTTTCTTAAACACTCCTCCAAATCACCCAACACTACACAAATCCTTTCATATGCCTTTTCTTATCACACTCTTACTGTATAATGAATCACATTTCCCCCATGTGTGGACTCTCCTTCACTGTTACAAATAAAAATTCCAAATTGTTCAACCATCACATGGCAGAATTATCGCATTACCCTTGATGACAACGCCAAAAGAAAAATCAGATATGGTTCTTCCAATAATCTCACGCATTAATATGTCTGAAACGCTCTTCAGATTAGTAGAGACCTTTCCTTAACATCCTTGTAATGGAGAGTTATACATCCTCTAGACCGCAAAGAAAACTGGAATAATGTGGAGAGATGAACAAGAGCAGTAATAACCCAAATATAAAATATCTTGAAGATGGATTCTCCTTAGGGTGGACTGAGGGGAAGGAAAGCAAAATGGACTCTTGGGCAGTGAGTTTGAAATGACTAAATGACCACCAGATGATACCCCCAGGGCCACAGAAGGTAAGTCTCAAATTGCTGATGCTCCAGAGTACAGGGTTTTCAAGAAGATTGTCCTTTCAGATGGTTATCATCTCTCCCCACACCCAGCTCCCAGCCTCCAGAACATGTCAATAAGCACAGTGAGACAAATGTGACCCCATAAGTCTAAAACATAGGGAGCAGAATCACTAAAACTCCAACCATTAACTAAACTACATTTGGAAGTGGAAACAAAAATAAAATTCACTTAATGGCTTCTGGTTGTAGAACGGCTTTATGTAATGGAACTCTCTTTAAGATGCAAATGTTCTGTATCTGTACTGTACAATTTGTAGTAGCCACTACCTACCCACATGAGGCTATTGAGCACTTCCAATGTGGCTAGTGAGACTGAGAAACTCAATTTCAAATTGTACTTAATTTTACTCAACTTATGGTTACCGGTGGCTACCATACTGGAGAAAGCAGCTGCAGAGGAACTCTCCTCTTCTGCTAGAGGCCCATACTCAACCACTTGCCTTCATCCAAAACATGCTCTTTGTGACTGCCTGAAAGATTAAATTCACTTGGAGGTCTTGATGACATGATACTCTTACAGTCAACAACTTTCCACACATTCATTGAACTGAGGAAGAAAGGTATGTGTAGATTAAAATCAATGGAAGGGAACATGCATTTTTTTTTCAGTCTTTGGCTGACTGCAGGATCTTCGAGATTACAAAGTTGTGGACCACCCTGGTGGATATAGTTCTGGGGTCAAAGGAGAAGTCTTTTATGAGCTGTGAACTCGAGAGTCTATAACTTAATTGGTGACACAAGTCAAGCTGGTCAAGCCTGGGACATGAGCCAGATGACACGACCCTTCCAAGTGATTGAGCTTGCCTAACGGGAAGACCATTAAGGCCTAGGTAGCTGAGTGGATAAAGATAAGGTGGAGTCTTATGTGTGATCATAAGATATAAATGTCTCAAGAGTCACAATGCTCACTAAAAGGGGAATGACATGAAACCCTGGGTTTAGCTTCAATCCAAGTATGTCAAATTCTTTGTTACCGAATCCATTCCAAAATTTTAAGTTTTCTCCCTTGGCTTGGGCTACATACTTCAAGTGTGGGTACCATTTGCTATTTTAAGTTTCTCTGGGAAAGTTTATTTACAGACATTATGGATGAGACTTAATGGGTGAGTCACCCTCTTATAGACCCTAGGGATTTGATACTCCTACTTCTTTTACTCTAGCTCACTGATGAATCTTTCATCAGAATCCAGTGTCACTTTTGTGATGTTCATATATGTATACTTTCGAAAGAAGCATATTTTATGCATGCCTATTTTCTATCTCCAACAAACTCATGATGCTTCTTTTTCCTTTACAGGTCATTGATTGTTTAGGTCCCATGCCTCTTTAAGCATGAGGTTCAGGACAGCTAAGCTCTCTTCTCACAGATTATTGAATCTATTGGACAGACTCCACTGGACGGGAATATTATTGAAGAAGCTATGGACACCGAATTATATTCATTCAATACTTCCTCCTCAATGCAGGCAGAGACACAGAGTGTAATGAGAGATATAACAGGAGATATAACAGCCTGGCAGACAGACACAGAGAGAGCTGAAGAGAAAGAGACAGGGAGAGGGACGGCGAGACCTGGAGACATAGACAAGTTATTGATATGCTAAAAAAAATTCCAACAAAGAAACACAGAAAAGCAGGCAAACAGGTCAAGAGGTAGAAATAGAAGCAGAGATTGAGAAAAAGTGAAAAGCACAGGAAGAGAGCAGGCACCAAATGACAGGCACAGATGGACACAATGCCAGGAAGACAAAGATACAGTGAAAAAATGGATCAGGGCAAAGGGAGGAATGGGGGACAGGGAGAAGGACTGGGGTAGAGAGGAGACATAAGTGACAGAAAGACAGTAATAGAAAAATACAGAGCACAACAGACACTCGAGCACAATACTTTCAATCCTTAGAGAAAGTAAGGTAGAGATAAAAAGTGCCAAAAGTAGACTGAGAAAGACACAGAGATAAGGATGTAGGTATGCACAACAGATGTACAAAAGTAGACATAGATACAGACAGAGGTAATCATAGAGACAAAAAGAGGAAGTGAGTGACAGAGGCAACCCATAGAGAAAACGACAGAGCCAGAGAAAAACACTCATTGTGGATATGACTTTTTATTTATTTTGGAAGAAAAGCATACCATATTCAGCTCAAGAAACGTAACACAAAATTGCTTCAAAAGTTTACATAAAAGGGTGAAATTGTTGGAGAAAAAAAATTCTTCTTTAATCATTTACAGTCATTATTATTTATACTTTCCCTGGACTCTCTCTCACTCTCTCTAATGGAAATGGGGTTTGTTGTCTGCTGCTGACTAGCAATACGGAGCCCAAAGTGTCACAGCAGGAGCAATAAACAAAATCAAGGACAGACATCAAAGTATGCAGCAGGGGCGTCTCCACTGAGCCACCACATACCAGAGTTACTAAATTTTAATACTCTCTGTAGGTCTCCTATGGCAAAACCTGTCAATCCTCTTGAGGAGGGAAATAAGCAAAGGCTCAAAAGAGTTTCTTTGTTGGGTGGCAAAGGATTCAGTTTACTTGGGAAGAGAAACGTAAACCCATCTTCTCGCTTCAACTAAGTAAAACTTTAAATCCCTTGGCTATTTTCCTGTTCATCTTGTATTCACTTTTCATACTTTCAAACCGTGTATTTATTACCCGTACAGATTTTGAACATGAGTTTCCATCTGCTGATATTCTTTAACCACAAAAATCAATCACTAAGATGAAAATAAGTAGGGCACTTGGGAGGGAGTAAGGTGGTGGCAGTTTTCAAATTCGCAGTACTCAGAAGCAAACATATTCAGCAAACATATTGTGACTAGTGTGTCTCTCTGACTTGGACAAAACACGTTCTATTCTACTCTGTGGATTACTGTCTTGGAATTCCTATCTTTTTTAATCCCTTTCCCAAATGCCAAGCATTTCTCACAATTCCATGCCATTCTCATCTAGAGGTTGCCTTATCACTATCCATCACCAGTACTGCTCTTAAGCAGGAAGCAGCGTTCCTGCAATCACTGGTTGTCATTGTTTTCCTGTTGTACAGAGGGCCCATGGTTCTGCACACTACAGTAGCCGTCTACCACTGAACTATACCCCCAGCCCCAAATACAAGGGATTTCTTGTTCTGTTTTCATTTCCAAATACAGTTGAATAGCAAGCATCCCTGAAGAACAAAGGCCTCCAACTTGCTTGAGGAACACTTTCAGGAGCACAAACAATTTATGGCTGCATGGCATATAAAATGTGATATTTCGTATGGCATATTCCTGCTAGAATCCCTCAAGAGAGGGTGCTGTAAACTTTAAACATCTTTCTGGGGTTAAAACAGTGAGCGAGTTACAGTTTCATTAACATAAACATGTTCTTTGGATGAGAAAGAACAGACAAAATGACCACCTGTGAGAAACCACGCAAAACTGGGGGCAGGAAATGGGGAAAGGGGAACAACAAAATGAAGCCAGTGGTGTTGATGATAATGAGCAGGACAGGTCAGCTCCGGAAATGTTACCTGAAAGAGAAGTCAGCCTATCTGCTCAACATTCCCTTAGTCTAACTAACCTGAAAGATGTGGTGTAAAAGCATTTCATCCCTGGAATGAAAAATGGGACAGGGAAACTGGAGGAGGAGGGAGGGGAAGGAAAAGGGGGAGGGGAAGGAAGGGGAAGGAAAGGGACGGGGATTAAAAAAGAAAGAAACATGGTATGACATACCCATAGCCATTCCCATAAGCCAACCGTAAACTTTATCAGCTACAAACTATATACAAATAAAATAAACAACAATTAAAAAATAAAAGTTTCACTAAGAGTAGTAGAGTAGGAAGGCTCAGAGTTTCTCTGTAAAGTCATTCGGTCTGGCTTCTCAGAAGCGAGGTAGGACTGGATCAGTGGTAAACCGGGAGGACAAGTGGCCACATTCACAGCACAGTTGAGCTCTGGAGGTGTTCCGGGGCCTGTAAAATCTGTGCTCCTCATAATCCCTCTAAATAGTTTCACGTTTTGTGAGTTAAAGCATATTTCAATAAGCCTCTGACGGAGTGGATCTCCGAAGATGGAAAAGCCTGATTGGTCTCACAGCAGCAGCTGGTATCTGGAGTTTGCCTGCCCACTCGTGATCCCAGAGAAGAGCTTCTCAGCTCTCTGGCCTTCTGCTCACTCTAAGCAGTGCCACTGTCTCCGGGGAGGAACAGGAAGTTGCATGCCATGTAGATGGGGAAGATCAAGTCTTGGTTCTCCAGACTCAGTATCTCTAGCTCGTGATCCTCTCTCAGGAAAATCATCTGGTAGTCTGTGTCCTTCCTGAAAACAACGCTTCCAGCTGTGTCAAAGGAGACCAGGCGCAGGCGGAATATGAGCTTTCTCTGCCAGAGTATGCTGAGGCCAAGATGACAGGGCTGGCTCAGCACACTGCGACGCAATGTAAAGCGCCTTCTGGCATAGGACACCACCAGTTCCCAGCCGAAGATGAAGCCAGCCCATGTCCAGCTGCATGGCTCATCTCTGCAGAGCTGGCCTCCGCATCGCATGCTGCCTCCCCGGAAGTAGGATATGGGGTCGACTGTGGGTTCGAGCTCCCTGCTTTGCTCAACCTGGAGGAGTGTAAGCCACTGCTCTTTGTACACAGGGCTCAGCCACGAGGCAGGGATCAGTGCATCCTGGTCGAGAATGCCCGTATTAGGCAGGTCACAGACTATGTAGGTGAGCCGGAGATGCTGGAACACTGGCACAAAGGCGCTGCCCTGCTCGGTCTCCAGGATACAGATGCCCCCTGACTCTTTCTTGTGTTGAGCAAGCCATGAGTCAGCATCTGGCAGAATTGCACTTCCGGGGCTCCTCCATGTGGCCTGCAGCTGCAGGAACAGCCATTTTTTCAGCATGGTGTATATGTCCATCTCTACCCCCATCACGAAGAGCTCTGAAGAGGAAACGAGCTCTTTCATGAGATCCGGGCTAACGTCTAACAGCAGCTGCTCACCATGCTGAATCATTACATTGTCCAACAGCCACTGGAAGCAAATGGTCCTGACGCTGGGAAGGCCATAGGATTCAGCGGAGTAGTAATATCTGCACACGGTCTGGGCAGTTACAGTCTCCTTCATGATCTCCCCACACCGCGCGATCAGCTCATCCAGCTGCAGCATGCTGGCCGTAGCAAGGATGGCGACGACTCGGCAGGCAGGGATGTTCACAACATCGCAGTACAAGAAGCCCAAAACCTCGTGCAGAGCCTCGCAATCAATATTCTCATCAGGCATATGTATCTCTATGGTATCCATGTTTGTCTCCCGCCAGGCACCGCTGAACATACTGGCGAAGTATCTTGCCTGACACAGATAGACCCTGTGCAAGTTCCAGGCCTTCCCCAAGGACCGGATCTGTACGTCACTGTCCTCGCCTCTCAGGAAAAGCACCTCGTAAGCTAACTTGGACTTGTCCTTGGCATGTAGCTGCCGAAGGGTCTTTGCCAGTGGCCCTCCTTGGCTGACTTTCCGCTTTCGGCCACTCTGACTGGTGCTGGGTCGACACTCTTTTCCTTCTTCCTCCTCTTGCCCCAGGGCTGCTTCCCCCTCTCTTGCCTCCTCCTCCTCATTTCTAGCCTCACCAGGCTCCTCTGGGGCTCGATCTCTCCGCCTGAGAAATTCCAACCGACTGCTTGTAGCTCCCATGGCCTCCAGCTCAATGGCGGAACGTCTACTTCCTTCGGAAGTGCAGCCTCGAGAGGAAAGCTCCACCTACTGCACTTTCCGGAAACGCGCAGCTTACGTGACACGTCAGCATGACGCCTAGGCAAACTACACCATCCAGTTCTTGAACATGAAGCGGGAACAGCGTCCTCTACCGGGAAGGAGGACAACTGCACATAACGTTTCTCAGAATGAGTGTTCTAGAAGAGGGACATGTTGATATGGGCTCAGATTATAGAATGCAGGCAATGCAAACAGCTGGTCCTGTTTCAGAGAGCTGTATGAAGATCACTACCATCAAAGGAAATTTTGAGCCACCTTTACCAGTTGCTATTATCCCCAAAATGGGAACTGCTGGTCGCATGGCACATATGGAGAGTGAATCATTTATTCTTCCCTGGAATTTCCTAAGGAAATGGGTTTGAATGCTTCTAGATATTTCTTAGCACACCAGGGAAATGAGAGACTGAAAGATTTAGCTTTAAATGTCAACAAGACTCCATCAGTTATCCTGAATCTGCATGATACATGGTGAAATGCTGTGTGGATCCTTGCGTAAGAGGTTTGTGTAGGACCTAGAGGGTCAATTAGCCCAGGACGACTCAAACGGTATTGGAAGCAGGGGGACCATTTGCCACAATAAGAAAAAGCCAATTGTATGTTCTTGAAGAGGGACACTGTGTTTAGTAGTGTTGATCAGTCTCACAAAGCAGGCTGTCTCTCAGGGACAAGCTGAATACCATGGATAAAGCGACTTCAGGACCAGGATGGCCCCATATGGTGACTCTTTCTGATTGCTGATAGGATTGAAATGGGCCTCAGCAGAAGGATTTTCTTAATGTGTGGAAAAGATTCAGTTTTTAAATTTTTTGTTTCTATTTCTAATTGATTTCATTGGCACATTGTACACATACCTTAGGATCACATTCAACATTGAGAATGTGTACCTGTGCATGACACTTCTTGATTCTGATTTTAGTTTTCACAAACCTGCAGGGAGGCTGGGATTGATGCTCTAAGAATCAGAAGGAGGCTTGAAAGTGAAGTCCCCATTTCGGAGGGTTTAGAGGAGCAGCACCTCACGGTTTTCTTCATCTAGAGGGTCACACGGGGAATCTTGGACCTCACATTTGCTCTTATGTGTCAGAGGAAGAGCAGAAGGTGTAAATGAGAATAGAGTGACTATCCGTGTGTTCCCAAAGGCATCAGGATGCAGGAGGTCATGAAATGATGGAGCTGTTTATACTTGATTTAATTCTGGCATTTTGACAAATGACTTAAAATTGTATCCTCAAATTGTCCATAACAGTAAGTATTACTTTACAAGTTATCTGTTACAGCTGCTGTCTTGTCCCTTTCTTTCATCATAGTAGTTTGAAAGAGTAAGGGAAAGAGAAATGCGTTGAAGAATCAGAAAATCAGTCTTATTCTATGACCTTGGAAAGAATCTGTCTACTTCTGAAGTCAGCGTGTCACGGAAGATGTCGAAGAATCCTCGGTTGACCCAGACGGAGTGGATATCCACTGGGTGGGCGCGTGTGTTGAGAAACATCGGTTCAAGGCTCAACACCTCGGTGTTTCGCTGGTGTTAGTTTTTCACAGTAGCTGGTAATACTGTTTTCATTTTGGCCTAAGGCCAGTTTTTTCCTTTGCCTCTTTCAGAAGACCAGGTCACGTAAAGGCTCTCAGGTGAACCTTATGGAAATGGAGCTCATGCCACAATGGAGTTCAAGCCACATAGGCCTCTTCAAATCCTCTTTATTGTTAATATTTACCTTAATGTGCCAGGTACTGAGAGAAATGCTAAACGCTCCCGTATTTAGATGTGCTGATTTCTGCGGTTTTTAAATGTATGTATTTGAAACTACATAGCTTTTATACACAGTGATTAGAAGAAGTTTGTGAACCCTGAATTTTTCTTTGATTATTTAAGATTTGAAATCACTAAAAATATGTTCGCAACTACTTACTTTTGACCCTTTGATGCCTTTATGCCCTACATACTCTTTCTACCAAGAACAATTGGACGGTTCTAAATGTGTCCCAGTAATCTCTGTGTCTCTTTATTTCTGCTCTTGCTGTGATAGTTTTCTCTGTTTTCTCATGCTGTCATGTTTTTTCTGTTTTTATTGGGTTGAGTGTCTATATATCCATTGGAATGGATTGAATGTCCTTTACTACCTTATATCTTCTATCTAGTGGTCTCAAAGTAAACATTCTCTTACTGTGCATTAAGGCATTTTAACAAGGTCTGTAAAATTTCCAAGTTGGGTATCATGCCATGAATAAGCACTTGTTTGAAAGATTCTCGGCATGAACTCTGTTGATTTGGGCAGCGTGATTTAATGGCCACATTTACAAAAAAAATACTCAGTTGTTTTGCTTTGGAAGTCGGGGGATTGCGTCAAACATGAGTCTCACATTTACTGAGGAGCATCAGTAATATAAGTGCTTATATGCAAATTTTTAAACACTTTTATCCTTACATGCTTTTTAAAGCCCCACCTGATGAGGGAAAAATCAGAATCATAAAGCTGAGGGGAGCTACTATCTGGAATATATAAAGAGCTTAAAAAACTCAGCCCGCCCAAATTTAAAGACTCAGTTCAAAAATGGGCATCTGAAATGGACAGATGTTTTTCAGAGGAAGAATTAAGAGCAGCTAAGAAGTATGTGAAGAAATGCTCAAGATCATCGGTCATTTGAGAGATGCAGATGAAAACAATACTGAGATTTCATCTCACTCCACAAAGAATGGCTGCTGTTTCAGAATTAGCCAGCAACAAATGTTGGCGAGGCTGTGGAGAAAAGGGAACCCTTTCCCACTGTTGGTGGGAGTGTAGATTCATTCAACCTCCATGGAGATCAGTGTGGAGATTGCTCAAAAAGCTGGGATTGGAGGTCCGATTTGAACCGGCCAACGCTCTGCTAGGTATATACACAAAAGAATTAAGAGATTCATTTCACAGCACCCATGTTCATAGCAGCTCAGTTTATGATTGCTAAGTCTTGGAAACAACCCAATTGTCCATCCACTGGAGACTGGATGAAGAAGATGTGGCTCTTTTGTAGCGCTGAGTATTACTCTGCCATTAAGAATGATAAGATTGACTCATTCATACTCAAATGGATGTACCTTGAGGATGTCCTCATAAGCGAAATAAACAGGTCACAGATGTGTAAATATCATATCTTTTCTCTGGTATGAGAAAATGAAGTTGTAAATGATTTGTAGTATGTATAGTTGATATTGTGAAATAGAAAATATTTAAAAGGGAAGAGAGTGTAGGAGTAAATGACGAGGGAGTAAATGACGAATGTGGTAATAATAAGGAATAAAGGCAACAAAGATTATGTATATAGGGGGTGGGGGGCTGCAGGGCCGGGGGAAAGGGGAAAAATGAGAATCAAGTCGTGTCATATTCGAGTACAAACTCTGCATGTTGAATGTGATGATGTGTATTCACAGTGTACCAATAACGATTACATTTTTAAAAAAGCTGAGGGGCTCTTTCCAATATGGCTTTGCTAGTAAAACCTGAGTCCCTTTGGCTGCCAATTGTAGTGAGGTTCTACCATCTCAGTTTGTCTCCGAAGGTACAAACAAAAATGGTAGCCACATGTGGCCTCCTGCATTGAGCGTGTGAACGTTGAATTTGTCAGGCCCGAGTCCCAATCTTGAACTGGAGAAATCCAACCACACACATAAGTTACCTTCTTTTGTCTCTCTCCCACTGCCCACCCCCCATAAATAAATAAAACCTGCCGGTATCACACAACAGCAGAAAATACATTCTTCTTGGACTTTTCTTCAAAGGGGAGGGTGTCAGCATGCCTCTCTTGGATTATGCACCACTACTTGACGGTTGCATGTGAACTCTTGCCATCTCATAAGGATGGATGGATGCAAGTTCATATCACTGATACACATGTAGAAGAAGAACATAAACAGGTAATGTCTAAAATTCTCAAATGCTCACATAGACTTTTTCTCCATCTGTGTTCTGCGTTTATCCAAAACATTCGCATGAAGAGATATGATGTCTGTGCTTGCTGCCTCCCTCACTCTTCCCACCGCACGTCCACATACTCATCCTCACTCACCTGCCCACTCACTCGCTCGCTCGCTTGCTCACAAGAAGTGACGCAAAGCTTCATTTTACATTTCTGCAAATAAATATTGTGTCCACCACTAGAAAATGGAAGTCAAATTAGAGATCACAGAAGATATTCCAAATATTCGGCAAGCAGGCGTTCAGTACAGTGAGAGCTGATCTCATACTTGCTTTAAAATTTCTAATAAGTATTGTTTATACAATAGGTGCATTTTATACATCGAGAACCACAGTGTTACAGTTTTTGTTTCAGCCATCAAAGAGAATTTAAAAATTGAAAGGAGGAATAAATTCTGTTTACTCTTTGTCATGTTCTTTTCTCTCTGCATTTAACAGTTGTTTGGGGGTTCCGGGGATTTAGCTCCGTGGTTCCTGTGTCTGCCTTGGAAGCGCAAGGTCCTGTGTTTGATCCCTGGTAACCACATACCACAATGCCGGACGTGGTGGCTCACACCCACCAGCAATCAGTACCACGTACCACCGTGCAGGGCGTAGTGGCTCTCCCGGCAGTCTCAGCACTCAGGAGGCAGAGGTGGGAGGATTGTTCCGAGTTCAAGGCTTGTCTGGGCTACATAGTGAGTTCAGGGCCAGCCTGAACTACAAACGTGAGACCCTGTTTTGTTTTGTTTGTTTGTTCTGTTTTTTTTGTTTTTTAAATTGTGTTATGCTTCTGGAAGTTCCTGTCCCTATATTTTAAAGCAGATCTAGGCACAACAAATTCTCTGCTTTCTTCTACCCAAGAAAGTACTTGTTTCTCCTCCATTCCTGGAAGATGTTTCCATTATTTAGAGCACTGTCAAAGTACAGTGAGGTTTTTGTTGCTGTTGTTTAGTTGCAGTGTTTCTCATTGTTGCTTCTGTCTGGCCTTCAAAGTTTCTGATGAGAAATGTGCTGGGTTGCTGAAGGTCATGCATTATTACATTTTATCTTAGCGGCTCACGAGTTGCTGAGTCCTGTTCATTTTTATTTATTTATTTATTTATTTATTTTGTACTTTTATGTTCTCAGCCAGATTCATTTTTACTCTGGTATTGTCAAGTTCAGTGTTTTTTCTAGCTGCTGCATTTTGTTATCAAGCCTATTGAGCTTTTCAGTGGTTTACCTATGCTTTTAGTTTTGACTACTGAATATTTTTCAATTTATTTATTTATTCTTAAAATTTATTTATTTATTTTGAGACAAGGTCTCGCTTTGGAGTTCAGGCTGGTCCTGAACTCGACCTCAAGCTCAGCAATCCTTTTGTATCTGCCTGTTGGGATTACAGGCGTAAGCCACCATGCCCCGCACTGCGGTAAGTGGTCCTGTGGTACTGATGGCTGGTGGGCATGAGTCTCCCACACCTGGCATTGTTATATGTGGTTACCGGGGATCGAACCTGCGTCCTTGCACCCGCAAGGCAGGCACAGGAACCACTAAGGTAAATCCCGGCCCAACGGAAAGATTTTCAGTTTTCATAAGTTGAACCGGACTCTTTCTTTGTGTCTTCTCTATCTTTTCTGAGACTTTCCATTTTGTCACTTGCTTCAAGTGTGTTTGTTATTCTCGATCTACACATTCTAATGATGGCTGCTGCAAGTGTCCTCTCAGGAAATTTGACACATCTGCATTGTCTTTGGCATTTGTTATATTTTCTCATTCAAGTTGAGTTGTTAGTGGCTTTTGGCATGGCAAGTGGCTTCCGGGAGCAGAGCATTCTGGATGTTTGTGCTATCGTGCGGTTCTACATAGTTTTAATACCTGCTCTTTTAACAGATAGCCTCTGACATCATGCCAGAGAGGAAAGCAGGGTTATTGCCGCGCTGAGGCCAGGTGAAGACGGGAAACCACATTCCTCATCAACCCTTGTTGCTGTTGACACCATCGTGGAAGGAGGTGCCTCATTGCTGCTCTCCATATGGCCTCCAATGAGAGCATGTGGAGGTTCAGGATTTGTTGCTCATGGGAATTTATATTTTTTCCCCATTCTTGTTGCAACAAATTGCCAAAACTTTGATGGCTTTTAAGGTAAGGTGTGATGGTCATCCCAACGGTTTTATAGGCCACACCCTTAGTATGAGACTCACTGACTTAAAATCCAGGTGCCGGGAGGCTGCGCACCTTGTAGGAAACTCTAGGAAGGATCTGCTCATTTTCCTCCTCATCTGGGCTATTGCCAGAATTCAGTCCCTTGTGCGGGTAGGCCCGAAGTACCTAGCTTTCCCGCTCCCTGCAAGACAAATTTATTTCTAAACCTCTAGAAAGTTGCATGCTCTGTGGTCCATGACTCCCCTTTCTCCAACTTCAAAGGCAGCGGTGATGGATCAGTCATTCACTGCCTGTCACATCAGTGTTACTCATTCTCCCGCCTCTCTCTCATACACGTTTGAGAATTCTTTTTTTTTTTTTTTTTTTTTTTTTGAGACAGGGTCTCGCTTTGTGGTTCAGGCTGGCCCTGAGCTCAGCCTCCAACTCACATCACAGCAATCCTCCTGCCTCTGCCTCCCGAGTGCTGGGATGACAGGCGTGAGCCACCACGCCCGGCACTGTGGTATATGGTGCTGATTGCTGCTGGGCGTGAGTCTCCCCAGTCAGTACTGTACGTGGTTAACCGGGGATCGAACCCGGGTCCTTGCGCTTGCAAGACAGGCGCCGGAACCACTGAGCTAAGTCCCCGGCCCCCAGGTTTGAGAATTCTTGTGACTACAGCAGGTCCACCAGATAACCCAGGAAAATCTCCCGGTCTTATCGTCGAGTGATTGGCAGGTTCAAGTCCATCTACCACCTTCATTCCACTTTGTTGCAGAATGGGGCATATTCTCAGGTCCTGGGGATGAGTACTGAGGCCAGGTACCTTTGCACCACAGCACTGGTACAAATCATGACTCTACCAGGTCTTTTCTGAGGCCAGCTCAGCTGCCAGCAAGGAAGGTGAGGAGGGTCACCCCACTTTCCTTCGGTGTAGGTTAATGGACTGGCTTCACAACCCACTTCCTGTGATACCACCTCAATGACAGAGCGAAGGAGGTTCGAAGATATCGTATTGCAACAGTGTGGAGGCCAAAGTAGATCCCTCACCTGGTGTTTTTGGGAGAGGAGTAGGAAGTGTGGCCACGCCCTCCCCTTGCTGGTGTTTGGCAGTTATTACCTAAGAGCTTTCTGTACTTTTGTCCTTTGCCTAAAAAGAGGAGATTTTTGCCCTTGATTGTAGCCAAAAGGACTGAGAAAAATAAAGGGACGAATTGTTTGGAGATGTTTTGTTTGTTTTGTTTTGTGTTTTGTTTTTATTTTCCCAGTATGTTCATTGTCATTTGTAGGCTGCTGCCTTCAGCAGCTCCCAGTCCAGTCTCAGACTGATGAGACAAGAAGAAAACTCAGGAAAATTACCACACCTTGGAGAGCCCTGTTGTGTGTCTGGGTGCTTGCATACGTGCATGCATGCATGCATGCCTCTGTGTGTGTGTGTGTGTGTGTGTGTGTGTGTGTGTGTATAAAACAGGAAGGAGAATACCTACTCCATCTTGTGCCAGAATTGGAAGTATTCTAATGTACACTCTATTAAAATCAGATTTTATTTACATGTATTTAAAGATTAAAAATTCAAATCTGCGTTTTTAAGCTATTGTGCTCTACGTTGCTTCCGTTCCCCTAGAGGACTTGAAGAAGGAGGTTAATAGTAGAATTCAGGAACAAGAGGCACCGAAGAAACTGGCTGTGAACTAGGGACACCAAATAGCAGTCAATGGCACAGAGCAAGGGAGAACCATTCAGAGACTAGGTTCAGAAGCCAGAGGTCTCATTTGCTCTCCATTTTTGTGACTTTGACCACATCTTCAGTCACCGTGAGCCTACTCATCTGAAATTTGGGTAAATGAGTTCCTGGAGCATAGCTGTGAGGGATGCAAGAGGCATTGTATATATTGTGGCGAGCAGGTGGAAAGCACTGATCACATGACAGTGTTTGGTGTCATGGTATTCACAAAGCTGCAGAGAGTGTTAGAGGCCAGCCCAGAGAGGGCTGCTGTTTATGAGCTGAAAGTGGCCACTTTCCAAGGGCCCTCAGTCAGGATTCAGGAAGGGAGCACTGATTTCAGGCTCCCATGACTTTCCACTCCAGGCACATTTCAGAAACCTGGAAATGAGACACCCGCCGGATACTACCGCCTCTCTTGACCCGGCAGTCCCTCTGGCCTCAGAGCCATGGAAGCAGCTGTATAGTTTGCAGAAGACTGTTTTCATTTAGTTTTGTTTCACCGGTCCAGCTAGTGGCATGCCGTGCTTCACCTAACACAACCAATATTTCTTTTTCTACACACACTGCCATTGAAGCGCAGCTTTTATTCAGTGCACATCATGGCACCTAGGTGTCATAACCCTCATTCTTGCTGCCTTAAGCCTTCTTTTAGACGAGGCCGAATGTCATGGTGGTCTAACTTTAACCTAAGAACTCTTTCTTCCACACTACAATCCCTCGAGTCACTTTTACAGGGCTCAGCTGTGGTGGTCTCCAGAGGAAGGCCACATTTTAAGATAGCACAAGAATATTTTTAAGCTGCCTGCGTCAGCACCGCTCCCCAGGAGCTGATTGAATCCAATCTCCCTCTGAAGCTAGGCCGCTACAGCTAGCGAAACCTACTGACTTGTTTCAATCTTGCCACCTAGCAAGGGGTAAAAGAGCTAATGTAGACACGGCCACAGATCAACCTTCGCTGTATTCCATGATTTTTCAGTGCTGTGCGGGAAAATGGGTGATGTGCAGCACATCACAGTAAAGCAGCTTGACAAATTTTTTCAGCTGTTGTTGGTGGAAAATTTTTAATTTGGTGGCAGAGACATGATCCCCACTCATGTTACCCTCGAGTGATTCTCTAATTGCAGGTTGCTGTGAAAGGAGTCAAATTAAGGATTTTAGAGGATGCAAGAAAATCTAGCTTTGCTGGTTTCCCCAGGGCAAGTGGGACACTGGTCATGTGTATTGTCACGCGTTCACTCATAGACTCACTGAACACCGTCGGAGCTCCTGATGTTTGTATCTGGTCCTATTTTTCCAAGCAGGGTCCCGGTGGCAGGACTGATTTCTGTCCCACAGAGAAAAGCAGGGGAGTGGGAGGAGATGAGGCTCCTCATGAGGTACACGGGGTACTGGTGGCTCAAGGCCTGGTAGGTTAAGGAAAATTCCTTCAATTTTATTCTTCTATAAAAGAAGTCATTATGGGATTTTATGGCAGCAAGCAGTGGGTGCCAACTTGGGCTTTGGGCTGTTCACACTCTGCTGTGCAGAGAGCAGACCAGCTCTGGGTAAAGCAGTCACTGCTACTTTCCCATGCCGAGACCCTTACCAAGTCCCTACTCAGCCCTGAGTCCCTCAGGTGTGAGATACTTCAGTGGCCAGAAGAAAATATCACCTGTCAAACCAGTGGGGGTGATCCAGGGAATGGAGCTTCTGTGGCATTTCCTCCCCTGCCAGGACTGCTATTTTGCCTTAACCTTACGATTTTCTTCAGGCCCCCATAGCTTGATGGCTGGTGTTTCAGCAGCCTCACCGAGCCAAGGTGAGACCCTGAGTCTTTGAGCCATGTGCCCAGGTGTTGGAGCACAAAGACTGCAGCCAGGGTCCCTCTAGGACCCGCAGCCAGGATCCCTCTAGGACCCGCAGCCAGGGTCACTCTAGGAAGTCTTCCTACCTGCCCTGGACGGGCTGTCTCCACACTTCTTTTATGTGAAGAAGAAAAGTCATACCACTTTCTGTTGTCTGCCCTTTAGTTTGTGTGACGAAATCTAGTCAGGTGGAAAAAGGAGAGATAGAATGGAAACAGAAGACATAAAATGAAAAGTGCACTTTTGGGAGCTAATACACTAATCCGGGCTAAAGAGAAGGGTACGCTTGGACAAGAGTGATGGGCTTCAAATTGGGGAAGAGTGATGTGATGCTTGATATAATTTGAAGGTAGAGCCAACAAGATAAGGCCAGTGATTGGATGTGAGGCATATCTTAGCAATCCTTACCGAGACAAGCGAGATTTAGGGAGGAACACATTGTCAGGAAAATCAAGACACTTCTATTTTGGACATTACAGTTCTGTGGTACCTAGTAGAAATCCGTGTGGTGAGGTTGTGGAGTCACTTAGTCTAGGTGCAGGGAAGAGGTATAGGGTGGAGTAACGATGTGTAGTTATGGGCACAGTGACAATACTTAGGAAATGAGGGGTGATATCAGCTATGGACAGTGCAGGTAGAGAAGAGAGGTGGGGATGGCTCCCTGCAGTGGCCTCACATTTAGGTGTTTACCATGAGGACAGATAGTAGTAATGTTGCCGGATGAGGAAGGTCAAACCTTAGGGGCAGACAAGGCAACAGAGGCCAGGGTGGATGGGAACAAAGTTAGATGCAGAGGCAATTAGGTGGAGGTAGAGAGGCACCAAGTTGTACAAGACAGTCATAGAGACAGAAAAACAGATCGACCCAGGTGGAAACACAGACAAATTAGAAAAGAAAAAAAGGAATAGGATCCAAAGGACATAGAAACTGAAGAAGAGAGAGAGATACCTAGTACATAGAGTCTTTTGCTCTCTCTCTCATACACACACACACACACACACACACACACACATACACACACACACACACACACACACACACACACACACGGATGGCTGGTGGCTAATGAAAGCCGGAGAGGCAGACAGAAACAGACAGATTGTCCTACATGGTCATGGCAGAAGCAGGAAGTAAAGGAGAATCAGAGACAGACAGAATGGAAAAAAATAAATGGAAGATGAAAGAAACTGACAGGCAAAAAGAGATAGAAGCAGACAAAGACAGAGAGACACAGAT
>PVIR01021854.1:0-28940 GCA_004026965.1 Petromus typicus
TCTGTTGGTTGTGCTACTTTATATTCATGCCCAAATATGCAAGGACTTCCTTTTTCTATAGATCCTCATCAACAACTGTCTTCTACCTTTAGTAACAGCCATCCTAACAGGTAAGGTGCTATCTCATACTACTTTTGATTTACCTTGAGAAATAATAGCATGTTTCTTAAACTGCCCTCATTATTTTGACTTCTTTTTTTGTGTGGTAGCAGGCATCAAATTGGGCCCTTATGCTTCCGAGGTAGTTACGGTACCACTTGAGCTAAATCTCTGGCCCTTATTTTGTCTTCTTTTGAGGAATTTTTAATTTATTTTATTTTATTTTTAAAAATCTTTATTGGTACATTACATATATGCATCATGATTGCACTCCATAATGGGGATTTGTACCAGTATAAGACACAACTTAATTTTCATTTTTTCCCATAGCCCTACCCACCCTACCACCCCCCCATATACATAAAATTTGTTTCCTTACTTATCGCATCTTTTCTCTGGTATGAGAAAATAAAGATGTAAATGAGTCCAGAATTGTATGTTATATATTGGGAAATAGAAAATGCTCAAAGTAAAATAGGATGAAGGGGGAAAAATAATGAGGAATTTTTAATTGATAAATTTTTTTTCTATTTTACATTGTACTGTTTGTCTTCTAGATGTTAAGCTTTTTCTGTTCCTTCTATATTTTGGGTATTATATCTTTATCAGATTTATATGTTGCATGCACCACACAGTTTTTAGGTTGTCTGCTTGAACTGTAGACTTATTGTTGTTGGCTAGAGCAATGTGTGTTTGTGTGTGTGTTTATGTCTGTGTGTTTGTGTGTGTTTGTGTATGTGTGTGTATGTGTTTGCGTTTGTTTATGTGTGTTTGTGTGTGTGTGTCTGTGTGTGTGTGTGTGTGCAATCTCACTGCTCCATTACCACTTTTGTTTCCACTTGTTATGGTCTGGTGGGAACGCTTACTAGACATATGACCTGGACAGGAGTATCTGGCTCCCCATTTCCTCCATTTGCTCTCTGCTTCCTCAGTGCCATAGGCTGAGTAGCTGTCTCTCACCCAGGCCCTTTGGCTGTGCAGCTTCTTCTTTGGGGCCAGTGAAGCACAGACTGAGAACATGAGCCAAATAAACCTCCTCTTCAAGTTTCAGGTGTTGGGTGTTGGATTTTAGTCATGAGAAAAGTGACTAAGAAACTCTTGTTCTGAGGTGGAGCCAGTACCATTGCCCTTGGGTCTGTTTCTTTGCCAGTATCATTTTTAAAAAATTTCTGGGTCTTTGCAGTATCCAGGCCTAGTTGGATCATGGTTAGAGCAGCCTCTGAGTACTCACCATTCAAACAAAAAAATGAATCTTAGGGAGTAAATTTCCTGGATGGATCTTGTCTAAGACCAATCCTAGGGGCTCTTTGCTCAAATGGCAGGTGAATATTTTTTTTCTCTAGAGGGTGAATGTGTGGGATATTACTGATTTGTGACATGCTATCAAAGTATTCTGGTACAAAGTATTTATTTTTTAAATGACATTAATCTCTTCAGCAAAAACATCTCTGGCTAAAATTTAGCACATGGTTCCTTGTGGTAAAACTTTACCCTTTTCTTCTGCTTTATGTTCCAAGTGTTGCTATAAATATTTTTAGAAGAAGCCAGAAATACCCATGCCTCAGCTTGAATGTTGAGTTGCTTTGAAATGTTGTTATCTGTTGGATCAATTAGTCTGTTCCATTTAATCGACGGATAGAGAATAAATATATAGGCTCAGGACATAGATGAAATATACACAGGTTTTCTACCAGAATGTAATAGATATAACTTCTGCTACAAATTCCAATGGGGTACTCTTTCCTAACTAAAACTTTCTGAGCCTGGCCTTTACTTTTTTTTTAAATTTAAATCTTTATTTGTGCATTATATATACATGTTATGGTTGCACTCAACAATGAGAATTTATACCAGCATATGACACAACTCAATTATCATTTTTTCCCATAGCCCTACCCACCCTACCACCCCCACCCCCTGTATACATAAACTTTGTTTCCTCTTTTTTGTTATAAACTCATTATTTTTCCCCCTTCACCCCATTTTGCTTTGAGTATTTTCTATTTCACAATATATAACATATATTCTAGAACTCATTTACATTTTTATTTTCTCATGCCAGAGAAGAGATGCGATATTTACACATCTATGACCTATTTATTTCACTTATGAGGATGTCCTCAAGGTACAACCATTTAAGTATAAATGATTCAAACTTATCATTTTTTATGGCAGAGTAATACTCCATTGTGTAGAAGAACCATGACTTTTTTTTAATCCAGTCTCCAGTTGATGGACATTTGGGTTGTTTCCAAGATTTAGCAATCACAAACTGAGCGGCTATAAACATGGGTGCACATATGTCACTGTGATATGAATCTTTTAATTCTTGTCTATATATACCTAGTAGAGCGATAGCCATGTCAAATGGGGCCTTTACTTTTTACATTCCTATTCATATTCTGGTTTTCTGAGTTCTGACTGAAATCACACATTGTATTTAGCTTACAGGATTCTAAGGATACTGAAACCCATAGCTTTAAATCTTTCCAAAGAAATTAGTTTCAAAGGCTTCTGAACTACATGATCAGATAGAATCATTCTACATCTCTGGTACAAAATTTCTCTATTAGTCAGTTTTTCCATTGCTAAGATACAAAACTCAGCACTTAGAACTTAAAGAAATACCTGGATACAAGTCAAAAATGCTGTGGTACAAGAATGTTGCAGAGTGAGGTTGCTTAGGTGATGGTGGCTGGGAAGCAGAGCAGAGAAACTAACAGAAAAGAGAGAGTGAGGGACCGAATATAGACGCTAAGGCCACACATCTGTGACCCAGCCCAACACACCCAGAGATGAGCTCCACCAACCCTCCTGTGGGTCTCAAAGTCAGTCCTGTTGAAAGTCCACCCTAATCATCACACAGACATTTCAGTGCTCGACCTGAGCTAACTTGTGAGCCCATGGCCAGGATCCAGGTTTTTGCAGGTTGACTGTCAGATGCTCCTCTCAGTTTCTTGCTGTGACAGACTCTCATGAGGTAGTCAGAGCCATGGCAGTTGGCCTTTGTTCCTGAGTGTACTATTCAGAGCAAGAGAGATCTGGGTTTACTTCTCCAGCCTATTGTGGGTTTCTAAGCTCCCACGGTCATGGAAATATGTACTTTCTAGTACAGTCTCCCATTCAGTAAGATGACAGTGTTTCTGTAAATTTCCTCACTGAAGAACTGAAAGATAGGAATGTCTTCAAGACCTTGATACCGGGTATTTCTCAACCCAACTCTGCTACTCTTGGATTTAGAGCCATAGAGAGCCACCTTGGAGCTCCTCCAGCCACAGGCCCTAACCACATCTTCATACTGACTCGCAGTCTTTCTGTTCCCATCGCAGCAAATACAACTAGTAGTTCTAATTGTTTCTTATCAAGACATGTCATAATCTGATACAAACTTTCAATGTTGAATGCAATGATTATGTGTATTCATGATGTACCAATAAAGATAAAAAAAGAAAATGAAGAAAGTTCTCTTTGTAGCATCTTTAGATTTTGCATGTACATTATCACCCAGTAAAGTCCTATAAAAGTACACTTTTGTCCTGATTTAGATTGGATAGAAATTCTGGATACTTTCCACACTCCACACCTGAGATCCTCATGGCTCATAATCACTCAGTCATTTTCATATCATTGATTGGTATAGAGAAAGCTGAATACATAAGCGAATGTTAGATATGGAAGAAAGCTCAAGGAAAAAATCATAGAAGTAAATTAATAACCCAATAGTGGGGATATAAACCTGGAGCATGAGTTATTCGATGTGAGATCTTTTAATATATCTAGGTTATCAAAATCTTAACATCAAACTGAACTCCTTTTTCAGCGACTACATGTGTTCAGACACTAGCATCCTCACCATGTGATCGTATAAATGGTATATTTGTGAAGAACTCAAGAAAATTATATTTGTGCAGTAGTCAATCAGTGGTTCTGCAAGTTTTCTTTTTAAAAAATTCCTTTCTATAATGAATGTCTTTATTTTCAACAGAGTGACTGACATCCTGAACTATGTTGCAGAAATAATAAGTAGAGCCAGCAAGACTCTACAGAAATCTGTCCATCTTTGGATGTGGTGTCATCATGTGTTCATTGCTTCTGGGTCATCAGAGTGTGGTTTCAGCAGAGGTATAAAAGCCTTAACCACAGACACTTCTAAGTATACTTCAAAATTGTGTTTAATTTCCCAAGAATGAAACTAGGTACTGAATTTATGGCTCTTTTTGAGTATAAATGAGATATTAAGAAGACAGGGAGGTGTAGAGGGCTGCATGTATATCTCGGGACTGGGTCAAGAGTAAGGTGTGTAGTGCATTCCCAGGTGCCTTCCCTTTTCTAACCTTTGCACATGACCTCAATCATTCTTCCTGGTGCCTGCAAGATCCCTGTACTGTTTGCCATCTACTAGGAGCCCTGGGGAGCAGAGCCCATGGAGGAGGTCACTTCCTGCAGAGACATGAAATGGCTTGCTGAGTTGTTGAAGCAAACTTCCACCAGGACTCTTCAGGAATTATCCATGTATCAGAAATCAGCCTCCTTAAAAGTTGTCTGGTCTTTCCAGTATGTGTTCCCAAGTGTTAATTTTCCTTTTATGTGGACTGATAATAATGTGGGCACTTGTAAGAAGAGAAAACTCTACATCTGCTACCTAGAACTCATAACTCACTGTGTGATTTTAAAAGCTTTCTATAGTAATTCATGATGTCATGTCAGAGTCCTCCAGCTCATCCTTCTTGCCACGTTCTCACACTTGGTGGCATGCTGAGGACATGGTGTGCAGAGACTCATTACACCCATCATGGTGGGATGTGTACGGGGAGCAGAACCACAGTGGGAGGGATATATGGTTGGATGAAATTTCCAAGATTTTCATAGCAGCTAAGAATATAAATTTCACATCCTTCATAGCTGAAATTTTGCACAGTGATAACTTCTTTCATCAGGCTAAGTGAAACCCAGTGATGAGGAAATAATGTTTTAAACAGTCCCTCTGTGTCATCATCCCTGTCGGCACTGCCCAGGCTCAGCTGCTTCTCAGTTGAATCATGACTACAGCCCATGGACCCAGAGTGATGCTCCTGCTTTGTGACCAGTGAAGATTTAGTTCCTCACAAAGGATCAGTTGGTATCACATGTATGATTCCTGGTCATGGGGAGGAGACACAGACTTGGGGATTGCTAGACTGGAACCGTTGGGATGTGGAGTTAAGGGCACAGGTGTTGGGAGTTGTTTCCTATAGTGTCATGGCTGCCCATGCAGGAGAGAAAAATTTGGCCTGATTTCTGTATCAGAGCCCACATTGTCTACTTTCCTCAAGGATAATTACTGTCTTTGCCAGATTAAACTAAGAACCTTTACGCACCCTCACACCAGATTAAACTAAGAACCTTTACACACCCTCGTGCCAGATTAAATTAAGAATATTGTCAGCACACCCCGCCTACCAGTTCTTTCACTAACTTTTTTTTTCTTCTCTGTGCACATGAATGAAGCTAGTTGGCTCATGGGTGGTACTTAAGAAATGTATAAAAGAAGGCTGTTAAATAAACGTGGTGTTCATTCGGTATTGACCAATGAGCCCTTCCAAGCCCTGCTGTCCTGTCTTTACTTATTTCTCATCCTAGCCCCTCGGCTCGGTAATTCCGTTGCTCTGCTCGGCTGACACCTCCATACCCAGCGGTGAGACCCCGACACACAGGCTGATTATCGACCAAGGTTGTATGACCTTGGTGCCTCCATGCACAGGACTCATGATCAGCAAAACTGGCCCATAGTTTCCAACTCTCTAAGGATTTCCTAACCCTAGAGGAGGAAAAGGAAGAAAAGTGAATGTTCTCTAAATTTTCCCATCTTCCTCTACAAAAGTGGAAGTTTGTGTGTAAATTCACTTCTTTCATGTCACACAATACTAGTTTCTCTGTTGATGGATTATTTTTGAAAGATCCATCTATATTTTCAATTGCTAGTGGGGTAAATACACAGAAACCATTTATTTATTTTTTATCTTTATTGGTACATTAAATATACACATCATGATTGCACTCCATAATGGGGATTTGTACCAGTATAAGACACAACTTAATTCTCATTTTTCCCCATAGCCCTACCCACCCTACCACCCCCCCATATACATAAAATTTGCAGAAACCATTTAAATCATTTTAATAAACACAGGACAATGACATTAACCGCATTCATATTTTTATGCAGGCATCAGTGCCAAGAATCCATATAATTTTTTCATTTGCCCTAAATTAATAAATGTAACCATTTAAAAATTTCCCATTTCTTTCTCCCTCAATCCCGGCCCCCTCCATTGTACTGTGACTAAGGAGGCATATGATATGCTTGATGTTTACATTTGTTGATTTTCCAAATCTAAATTCCAGATGAATGTTGACGACCTGAGATTAGTTTTTTGTGCTATGTAGTCTTCTCAAAGCATGTTTAATGTCCCTGTTCCTCAGGCTGTAGATGAAGGGATTCAGCATGGGGGTGACCATAGTGTACATCACTGAGGCCACTGCAGCATTTTTGGGAGAATGAAATAGAGCTGAGTCAATGTACGCACTAAGGCCTGTTCCATAAAATAGGCAAACAACAGACAGGTGAGATCCACAGGTGGAGAAGACTTTGTATGTCCTGCTTGATGATGAGACTCTCAGAATGGAGGAAAAAATTTTATAGTAGGAGAAAAGGATCCCTGACATAGGAAGAAGTCCAGAGATAGCAACAACAAAATATGTGACCATACTATTAATAAGAGTATCAGAGCAGGCAAGGCTAAGTAGCTGAGAAGGGTCACAGAAGAAATTATAAATTTCTACATCCCTGACATATGTAAATTGTAAGACAAACAAACTGTGAAACAGTGAGTCCAAAAGACTAACTGAAAAGGACACCATAACTAAGAAGACACAGAAGCAAGGCTTCATGATGACTGAGTAGTGCAGGGGGTGGCAGATGGCCACAAAGCGGTCATAGGCCATCACAGTCAGAAGCATGTCATCCATACATCCAAACAGGATAAAAAGAAACATCTGTGTCAGGCAGCCCCCATAAGAGATGACCCTGCTGTGAGTTAGGATGTCTACGATCATCTTTGGGATTGTGGTGGAGATGAAACAGATGTCAGCCAAGGACAAGTTGGAGAGGAAGAAGTACATGGGGGTGTGGAGGTGGGAGTCAGCGCTGACGGCCAGGATGATGAGCAGATTACCGAGCACCGTGACCAGGTATATGGTCAGAAACAGTCCAAAGAACATAGGCTGGAGATACGGGTCTTCTGATAGCCTCATAAGATAGAACTCTGAGACAGGAGTAATGTTCTGTGGTTCTGTATTTCTTGAACACCTTTTGACCAAAAAATATAAATAATAAAAATATAAAATGAAGCACCAGCAGTCTGTACATATTCTGAATTCAAGTTCTCATGTAAAATATCACATTAACTTTCAATCATTCTGATTTGTACCACATTTATGTTTCTCAAAAATCTTTTCTTTTGGATTTCTGCATTATTTCCTCCTATGAAGACTTACAAGAGAGACATTGAAACCTGCAATGTTGGAAGACAGAGGTCACTAAGTGTAGCACATCTACAGTTACAGCTTGTTCATTCAGACAATGTGGAAAGTGGAAAGATATTTCTCTATTTGCAAAAGTATTATTGTTATTAAGACCATGATAAAACTGAATTATTTTATAATATTATTAAATGCTTAAAGACTATAATTGAAATATATGCACATTAAATTAAATATTCATAAAGAGAGACCATTGCCAAGTGCCAAGTATCTTCTAAGAAATTCATCATCCTTTGAATTCACTGTTCTTTGCTTTCCTATTAACAGATGTAATTGCTAGGACTGATACAGTGTCTTTTGTAACTCATTTAATATCTACCTATTTTTTTGTACTGGGAATTGAATTTAGGGCCTTGTTCTTGCTAGAAAGGCACTGTGACACTGAACTGCATTCTCAAGCTTAATGTATAACTTGTATACCTGGTTTGGATGGACCTTAATTTTTGGTAAAGAGCATTTTCTTCAGTGCATATAATGTGTCATTAGTGAACACAAATATAGAATTAGTGCATGACTCACTTATCAGTGATTAAAAAATTAAAATTGTTGGGCCAGGGATTTAGCTCAATGGTTCTGGTGCCTGCCTTGCAAGTGCAAGGGCCTGGGTTCGATCCCCAGTAACCACATACAACACAGTGTGGAGACTCACACCCAGCAATAACCAGTACCACATACCACAGTGCCGGGCATAGTGGCTCACGCCTGTAATCCCAGCACTCGGGAGGCGGAGGCAGGAGGATTGCTGTGATGTGAGTTTGAGGATGAGCTCAGGGCCAGCCTGAACTACAAAGCAAGACCCTGTCTCAAGACAAAAACAAACAAATAAACAAAAAAAAACCCCAAAATTAAAATTGTTAGGTGATAATTTTGAATACTTTTTATATAGGTTAATTTGTATGAACACTGTACAATCTCAGTTCAATGTCTTTATGTAGGAAAGAGATAGAACATTTATTCTTTTAAAAAAATGTTTTATGCCAATTACTCTTCCTGGAAAGTAGGACAGAGGGGAATGTTTAGAAATCCATTAAAATATAATATTTAGAATAATAAAAAACACCTGGAAGGCAAGACCAAAGACTACTCAATAGAGTCTAAATGAAATATAGGAGAATAGGAGAAAATACCATAACTACTTTGCTATACCATGCACATACTCAGCAACCCATGATCAGTTCCTAGATTACTCTTTGGATATTTAATTCAATTGGCCTTAATTACTTATAAAGTGTGCAACACAGTTAGGGAGGATTTGTCTTTAATTTAGCTCTGAGAGAAGCATGAATGGATGTAAATTCTAATCACAGATGAGTGTAGATCATCACAGCAATTAGAAAAAATGTCGCGTTTTATACAAGCTTCATTATACTGGCTCATTATCTACTTATATATCTTGCTTAGACCTGAGGCCTTTAGCTAGGAGGAATCCCTCAAATTCCAGGTTTGAAAAACAGTATTTTCTTATTCTTTAGTTGATAGATTTTCATGCCAATTTTTCCTGATTCATTGATTGTATTTCTTTTACTTTAGCTAGGTATGGGCAGGTCCAGTTAATCAATTAATCAGCCTACACTCTGACCTAATTGTGAGAAAACAAACATAAGAGAAAAAAGTACAGACAATCATATTAACACAGAGATAATTTTGTTGTCTGTTCAATGGAGATTATAATTACACACCTAATACAATGGGAATGAAATTTTAAAAACATTTGGAATTGTAAAGATTATTTATTCTTATTGTATTTCTAATACTTTTATCTATGGATTTTAAAAAGTATTTGTCTTCCTTTGCCACAGGATGAAATCAATTAAATCTGAATGTCTGCATATGATATTCTTTTTATTAGTCAATTGAGTTTATTGGCACATTTTTGGAATACATTATGATCAGGTTCCTCCTTGGCAATTTGTACCTGAATATACAATATATCTATATCTTATTTCTTACTTTTTCCTACTGTCACACTTTCCTTTCAACCCCACCCCCTTTATACATAAGTTTTGTTTCTCTGTTTTCCTTTAGGTTTGTTTCTTACTCCAGATTTGCCAATCACTGCTATATAGAATTTCTGTGTATTTTCAGAAATGCTTCTTTAATAATGATTATTATTACTGTCAATAACATCGACTATCTATAGCAAGATAGAGACATTTAATAAGGTATATTTCTTCTTAAAATTTTTATTTTCTCTTATTCTTCCTCCTAACATTATGAAGCCCATAGAGATTGCGCTAAGATTGGCCAATCTGACTAATTAAAACCCCTGCATAACTGATAGTGGTTATGTTCAGTGCAAGGATTGATATAACAGCTTTGGATAGTTCATGATTCAGAGTAATCTTCTGGAAATCACACTGAAATGTGCATATTTAGCAATGGCTCTCCTAGAAAGAGAGGGAAATAAGATAGCTTTTCATGTTATCAATGTAAGTAAGTCAAGATTCTCTTGGAATCCAGGTGTTACACAACCAGAGATGATTCCAATAAACATTGATCTGTTCACAGAACAAACTGTTATAAGCTACATGCACAAAATGCTGGAATCTTTCCTTTTGTGTAAACGAGGGGCTTAAAAGAGAAGAATGATTGCACAGAGGCGAAAGAAGTTGTGTGGCACCGTAGCTCGGATACTGGCATCTACAAAGCCTTTATAACACTGCAGGACTTTAGAGTCACTGTCATTCTCATCAAAATCATGAGCACTGACATCAATTCTTTAGAGTACTTTTCAAACAGTATAGATGGATCCCTTTCTTCTTTTGTGGGTAAAATAGCAGTGGGAAGTAGAAGCAGTGTGGATGGAAAGCAAAACTTGAGTGATATTTTGGAATTGCCACTGTAAATAAGAATATAAGATTGACAGCTTGCATACCTGAAAATTTCATATTTTTATCCTCCTGTGCCTAACGTAACTGTACACCCACCCTGGAATGACACAGAAACCGTGCTCCCTTGGCTCTTCCTCTCTCCTGAAGTCCCTCAGCACTTACTTGGTTATGTTCTGTGTCTGCTTCATGATAAGCAAAGACCGTGAATACAATGTCCCACCTCTGATGCCCGGGGAAAGCCCAGACCCAGTCCAAAGAATTGAAATGAATTTAGCGATGGACAGGAGCTTCCTGATGAAGACAACTGGGAAGCAGGAGGCCCAGGTATGGATCCCACTGGACTGGGGAGTGAAGCGGAAGGTCTAGAGGCACCCAATGCTTATTTACTGTGCTGTGACCTGAGAGTCTCAATGCAGGGGTTTTAATTAGTCAAATTGGCCCATCTTAGCTCAATCTCTATGGGCTTCATAATGTTAGGAAGAAGAGTAAGAGAAGGAAAAAGAGTCCTCAAACTTCTTGCAACCAGGTGGAGGTTGGTGTGTATTATTCACTTGAAGTATATGTTTTTTTTGTTTTGTTTTGTTTTGTTTTTTGTTTTTTTTAATCTTTATTGGTACATTAAATATACACATCATGCTAAGAATCATCTTTAATTTATTTCATGTTATAGTGGAAAAAGACACGTTAGTAAAATGTGCCACTTTCTTCTTAAGCACTCTCTTTGTGGCATTGATCCCTTACCATTGTGGTGAAGCCATCACAACTATCTCCAAATATTTTTTATCCTTCAAAAGTGAAATCTATACTTATTTTAAATCATTCCAATTCTTTCCTTGCCCAGCTCTGGAAAGCACCATTGTCGTATGATATACAACAAAGAATACAAAACATCAAACTATAAAAGATGTAATAAAGGTTATAGGATTGAAGGCCCAGATATTGCAATTTATTGCCTTTTTTATATGCATTTCTAATGGGTGCTGCTGTTCCTGAGGTTAAGCTGTTGTGCTGTGGACCCTTCTCAGGGCACCTTTAATGTCATTGTTCCTCAGACTGTAGATGAAGGGGTTCAGCATAGGAGTGAAAACGGTGTACATCAATGAGGTCATGGCCCTGTTTCTGGGAGAATTTGATACAGAAGATGCAAAATACACTCCAATAGCTGTTCCATAAAATAAGCAAACCACTGAGAGGTGAGACCCACAGGTGGAGAAGGCTTTGTACTTCCCTTCTGATGATGGGATTCTCAGAACAGAGGACACAATTTTAAAGTAAGAGAATAAGATCCCTGAGAGGGGGAGAAATCCAGAGATGGCACCCACAAAATACATGACTAGATTTTTGATCAGAGTATCTGAACAGGAAAGATTAAGAAGTTGAGAAGGGTCACAGAAGAAATTAGCAATTTCTGTATCCTTAAAGTAGATAAAGTGCAAAGCAATGAAATTGTGTAGCTGGGATATCAAAAGACTGAACGAAAAGGACACAAAAATGCAGAGTCCACAGAGATGAGGGTTCATGATGCTGTGGTACCGCAGGGGGTGACAGATGGCCACAAACCGGTCATAGGCCATCACGGTCAGAATCGTGTCATCTAAACAAATGAAAATGAGGAATAGCGACATCTGCGTCAGGCAGCCCACATAGGAGATGGCGGAGCTCTGAGACCAGATGTCCACAATCATCTTCGGGACGGTGGTGGAGATGAAGCAGATGTCAGAGAAAGACAGGTTGGCGAGGAAGAAGTACATGGGAGTGTGAAGGTGGGAGTCAGCGCTGACGACCAGGATGATGAGCAGGTTCCCGAGCACCGTGACCAGGTACATGGTCAGGAAGAGTCCAAAGAGGACGGGCTGCAGGTCCAGATCCTCTGAGAGATTCATGAGGTGAAATTCTGAGACACCAGTCAGCTTTTGTGCTTCTGTATTATTTGGACACCTTTGAAGAACGAAAATTGCTTGGCAAAAGGAAAGAATGGGTCTCAAATACTAAACAGCAATACACATTCCTTTCATTTAGAATATTTAAAACAATGTATAAGAACTAAACTACAACCTCAAAATAAGTTAATTTGTAAAAATCTTATGTTTTAATTTTTTTTGACACAAGGTCTTGCTTTGTGTTTAGGCTGGTCCTGAACCCAGCATTCCTCCTGCCTCTGCCTCCTGAGTGCTGGGATTACAAGAATGAACCACCACGCCCAGCACTCTGGTGTGTGGTACTGATTGCTAATGGGCATGAGTCACCATACCTGACTTTGTTCTATATGGTTACCAGGGAGTCAATGGGGGCCCTTGCATTTGCAAGGTAGGCACTGAAACCACTGAGCTAAATCCTCAGCTCCCTTAAACTTTAATTTTTATTAGTACATATTGATTGCATTCATTGTGGGAAGTCTGTACCTGTATAATTCTTTTTCCCCTATTGTCCTCCCCACCTTTACTTTTTTGTTTTCTTTGAGACAGGATCTTGCTCTTCAGTTCAGGCTGGCCCTGAGCTCATGATGTAGCCCAGGCAAGCCTCGAACTCACAGCAACCCTCCTGCGTCTGCCTCTTGAATGCTGGGATTACAGGTGTGAGCCACCATGCCTGGCATTGTAGTGTGTGGTTACTGGGATTGAACTCAAGACCTTGTGCTTGCCAGGCAGATGCCAGAAGCATTGACCTATATCCCCGGCCCCCATCCCAACTTTACTTTTGATAGTTCATAGCGAGAAAACATCATATGCCAGTTATCTCCCCAGAATTTTCAGTTCATATTTTCTGATTTCCTTTTTTTATGAAATCTTCACTCAGATTTTGTTTGAATTTTGAAAATCATTTTTATATAGCTTATATACTTACCTTTGTTGGATTTCAAATTTTTATAATTTTAATGGCACATACCCAGTATCATCCCTGATTACAAGCGTGGCATTCCTGTACACTGCAGAGGTAAACCTAAAAAAAAAATTCAAAGGCTATAAAACACTTCTGATTTTTTATACATTTATTTATATCAACCCAATTCTAGTTCAGTAAATTATCTAGTAAAGGAGACTCAACTTTATCTTTTTCACATCTGTGTTCCATATTGAATGTCTTGGAAATATTTATTTTATTTCCTTTTTCTGACCACAACGTGTGATTAAATACTTTTGCACCAGGCTGGACTCTGAAGCCTCAGTTTAAGCTTCACTATTTTTATGAGATAGATTAGGTATTTGCAACGGTCCTTCCACATTGATTCCAGTTCTCTAACTGAAGCTGCTGGAAGGCAAATGGGGCTTATTATTTGCTCACTTCACAATATGACCCCTTGAGAAAAATTCAAACAGAAAAGCACAGAAAATAATGTGGATATTCTTTAAAGATCATGATACACAGTGTATTTGCCATTGTTATTTAGTAATTATTTTATTATGAAAAATTATTTTTCCCTAGCACTGTTTTATATTTTCTTTTATATTATCGACTTGTGTGACCTTAAAATAAAATTTAAAAACACAAACAGAAAATAATGTAACACTCTTGGGTGAGATCTTCCTTTCTAAAATAAAAACAGTAACTATCTACCTTTTATTATTATGATAAAAGGTTTTAAAATATTTTAAAAGAGCACAGAGTGGCTGTTTTCTTTATTAATTCAGAGTCTCCTAAAAATATATATACATTCTTCAAGAGTTCACCGACTTGATAAACACAATCTTTAAATATTTTCTGGCATTTAAAAAAATGAACCTTTGTTATTATCTATCAATATGCATTGCATTTCAGTACCAATATTTTGAAAATAAGCACTTAGTAATATGTGCCTCAAAACTAATATTTTAGAATGATTTAAATTATCAAGTAAGTTCTTGGTATTTATCCATTATTCCATTCTCCTGCACATGTAGTCCACTAAACAAACATCTATCTATCTATCTATCATCTATCTATCATCTATCAATCTCTTTCTATATATTTGACTTGTGCACCCAGAGCAGTTTTATAGATTTTTTTACCTACAAAATGCCGATAGCTCATCTCCATAGTCTACAATGTTACATCATCTAGCTTAGTGTCCTGTGTTAGAATGACAGGTGCTGTGGAATCTCTCTGAATTATATCCTCAAATGCTTTACCTGGTGCAAGAATATCACTTAGTGAGTCTGTTATTATCCTTATAAATCCTTCATTTCTCTCCATACCACACAAGTGAAAATTTCTGGTTAGTATATTGGTAAGGATAGTTATATAAACCACAATCAATCAAGAATGTTTTATTTTACTAATAATCACATATTTTTGTCTGAAATAAATCCACCCTAATAAAGAACAAGCTGTTACTGATAATCTGTTCTGTCAAACTATCTTGGTATCTACCTAGTAATAATCTGGGCATAGTTATTAAGAAATTTCATGCTGGGTAGAGAATAACATTTCTGTTTGCCTTCATAGTAGAGACGGTGCCTCGGTTTGAGATGCATAAAATCAAGCTGCAAGTCTGTGACCGACCTGCTACCACATGCAGGACATGTACACATCCCGTTCCCCTCTGCTCACGATGTTTAAGAGATGCTAAGAAAATTATCTATCTCCACAACCTCTGTAGCCCTGAAGGAATGTACGGAAAAGAATAAAATGTCATTGCGTTGTTTATTCAAACAATTTCACCACTATGGACATAGTGAATTATTTATGAAAATAATTTTCAAAAACATGTGTACCCTAGCATGATATGACCCCAGGTGTCAACCATCTCAATCATAAAGTTTACTTGTCTTTCTGCCTCTTGTTATTCTTTTAGTTTTAAAAATGTTTTAAGTACATAAAAACATCACACAACCCAGAAAGATAGTTTTTAAAAATCAAAAGAATCTTAGGATGTACATCTATAAGATAGTTGATTTCTTGCACTTCAACTACCTATGCATATAACAACAGGACTTACTGGTACATTTCTGAAACATAATAATAACTTTCACGGGAGCAGATGGTGTATACACAAATCACATTTTTTTTTTAGTTTTTCTTTCTCTTCTCTCAGCCTCTCTTTCATTACCCCCGAATCTTGCTCCCAACTGCATAAAGTCTGTAACCTGTTTTCTATCATTATTAATCTTTTTTACACTCATACATATCTGTAGTACAACCTTGGAATAATTGAAGAGTGTAAACGCTGTTCAGCAAAATGTTCAGCTGCTTTGTACCCAGTGGAAACATAAGCAAAAGCTATTTCTTATGTCATATTCTGTTGAACACTTCTTCAAAGGATAAATATCTGCACTGGGACTCACCAAGTATGTAAAAGGAGCACAGATGACTGAATTTTTGTGAAAAAAAAAGTGCTCAACAGAGGGTTTAATTTTTTTATACCTGCTCTATGCCAAGTACATTACAGGCTTGGAGAATCAGCTATCAAAGTAATTTCTCTACAATATTGTAACACATTATATGTAAGAAGAAAATAAATGTCCTATTACAGAAGTAGGAAAATATTTACTTGAAGTACGGGATATTTTAGTTGAATAATAAGAAAAGCAGCACTATGTCTAATGACATTATTATCTAAATTATACTTTTATGTTACACTTTTATCAAATATTGAACATCCAGGAAGCACCTAGTGTTTGTTTATTTCTTGTTCAGTTCAAGTGTACAAGCTAGAGATCAACTTGGGACAATTCCGAGTCTTAGAGATACTTACATTGTCACAGGGCACAGAAATAAAGAGCCCATAATATTAAATGAGATAAATGATATATGAGCTTATACATATCACATGGTTTCCATTATGTGAGAACCCCAAATTATAAATAAAGTACAAAACAAATAGAAAGTAGAGAGATAGATCTTTCTCAAATGAGAGGGGTGCCAGACGTGGAGGGAGGGGGAGAGGGGGCAAGGGAAGGGGGAAAGTAGTAGCTGAGATGTGTTCTGTCACATCCCAACCTCCACAAGGAGTGCGATCATTATGGACTGCAAATATGAACTGATAAAAGATGAATCACAAAGCTCAAATATAGGGATTGGGGTGACAGAGAGGGCAGGAGAAAAGGAAAAAATGAGAATCAAGATGCATCATGTACAGGTGCAAATTCCCAACTTGGAATGCAATCATAATGTATGTATAAAATATATCAATAAACTCAATTAGAAAAGATTAATTGTAAGGCTCTGGATCCAGTGCACTAACCTGCCTCACCACTTCCCAGACATGAGAAAAATTTAAACCATCATATAGATGTATAAATGGCAGGCACACTTCAAATACTTTTAAAAATTTCCAAATTACAGCAGCAGAAACAAAATGAATCTTTCTGTGTACATCTTCTTTTCCCACGTGCCTTTTATGTGAGACCCCAGAAATTTTAGAAGATGGGGAACACAGCATGACTAGACTAGACAGGCAAGATGCAGACGTGTGGGGAGTGATTACATTTCTTCTGTCTGTGATCATGGACTGTGAGCCCCGCTATCTTTCCTATGCTGAGTGAAGCAGGCAATGCACAGTGTTCTGTCTCGTGATCAGCCAGGAACCCTGAAAGAAGAGCACAGTGAGCAGAGGGTGCTACTGGAGGGCCAGGGAAGTGATGTCTAGGGCTGTGAAGAGAACAGCTTGCAGCCATGTCTTGGCAAGATGCTTTGTGTGTGCATTCAGGTAGACCAACCCAAATCTCTCCTCCTTCTTTTTAACGAATAATGTGATTGTAGTTACATAAAAAGTAGAGTTCTCCCTTTTCTGGGAAACGAAGTGGACATTTTTGATTTGTAGGCAACCATACATATGAAATGAAATAAAATGAAACAAGTTATAGAACACACAGCTCAGAGCAAGAAATCGAAGATTCCCTCAAATAAAGTTCTCACCATCTTTCGTCCCCTTCATAATCCTTTGGAATAGAAAGAAACAGTGCAGAGGGGCCCAGATTAAGCTTTTATGGGTGAGATAGCTATAAAATATACAACAAGTATAGGAAGAAAGCAAAAGAGACTGAGTGATCTGCAACCTTCAACCCAACACAGGATTCAAACATCACATCCTGCATTGCTGAGAGTTTTCTACTAGTACTCCTTTGTCAGGCTGCCAAAACCATCCTGTTAGTCCTGAAGAAGAGGAAGACATGTTTCTGAGCATCCTTTGCCACTCAGCACTTACTGGGTAAAGCTGTTTCTGTGCTTAGTCATGGCCAGTGCACCCAGATCTGAAGGAACTGTCTTATGGGGCTCTGGTTCCTTCCTTGCCCTTATTTTGAATTCTGTTCTGATGGCAGCTTCCTGATGTTGATAACCATGGGAGGAGGCAATGCTGGAGTAGAGCCCAGTGGACCAGAACGACCAAACAGAGGGGATGGGGATAAATGCTGACTACCGAGTGCGATGAGATGACCTCGGAGGCTCCATGCACAGAGCTCATTATTAAAGGAATTGGTCCACTTTGTCTTGGTCTCCAAGGACCTCCTAATAATAATGGAAGAAAAAGAAAAGATAATGAATGTCCATCAAACTTTCAAAAGTCATTTGTCTACTCAGTGGGAAGTCCTGGATACCATTTATTGGGTTGTTTTGTTTTGTTTTGTTTTGATTTGTCTGTATTATTAAGATCTATATTTTATCTCCATTGTTTATTGTGATCTATCTATCTATCATCTATCTTTCATCCATCATAGTTTGATAGCATTCAGACCATGTTCATAATAAGGCTGAGGAAGGAGCCAGAACCCTATAAGATTATAAGAAAGGGTAATTTCTTCAGATCTGCACTCAATATATATATTTCCCACGTAATATAGAATTATAAAATCCTATATATAAAACATTGTCAAAGATGAGACAGGTCAGCAGATACAGAGACCTAAAGAGAGAATAAGACTCTCAGAATCCTTTTTGCAGTGGCAGAGTCTGGTAAGCAGTTTGAGGTTCATTCACAACCCCTTCAGGCCACCACCTGCTGGAAAAGGACAGATGAAGACCCAGAGTAGGTGGTGTGCTAATAGGACGTTTTTGGCAGCCTGACAAAGGAATACTATTCTCTCACACTCAGTATCTGGCGTGACACAGCCATGAGGTAAGGTGGGGGGTGATGTTTCTTATTAGCTGAGATTTACAGGGAAGACCTAGTCCTAGACTAATACCAGTTAACAAATCTGAGTGAAGTGGTCCTCTATCCTTCAGGCAATGTGTTAAGATGTTTCTCTAATGTGCCTCCTTTCAGCCCAAACTCTATTATTACAAGATGAACTACTTAAGTGCTATGATTTTCTTATATCTACAGCCCATGATGCTTTTCCTTTTTAAAATATGTATCACCATTCATTAAAGGAATTAGTAGTGATGTCAATTATGTTCACCTTGTTGTCCAACCATCACCAGTGTACATTTTCAGTAAGGGTTCCTCTTTCCAAATTAAAACCTAGTGTCGATTTCCAAACTCATAGCCTTTTCTCTCCCAATCTTAGAGAAAGCCATTCTATTTTAAAACATAATGGGGGGATTAAAGCCTAAAAGCTCCAAAAAGGAGGTCTCAGATAGGCCGTGGTATTTTCACCCTTCATTCCAAATGGATGTCACAGGTCCTGAGAGTAGTTTCCTCTGCTGTGGAGACTCCTGTGCCTCAGGTGCTATGTAAAGATTCACCATAGGATTGAGCAGTGGAATGAACCACAAATGACAAGTTGCATACAGGTGGAAGTTTGAGACATGTCAAAATAGATGGATCCAACCGTGGTAAAAACTGCATGGTACTGGGAAAGTAACAGACCTGAGGATCAATGGTGTAGACTAGAAGATCCAAAAACTACTCCAGATACACTGAGCCACCTCATCTTTGACAAAGGAGCCAAACTCCTCAATGGAAGAAAGATAGCCTCTTTAACAAATGGTGCTGGAAAAACTGGGCTTTAACTTGCCAAAGACTAAAGTTACACCTATCTCTTTCACCATGTACCAAGCTAAAATCAAAGTGGATAAGAGACCTAAACATTAAAACAGACATATTAAACCTGCTGCAAAAGAGATTAGGTAAAACTCTTGAAGACACTGACTTTGGGAAAGATTTTTTGAACAAATCCTCTATAGCACAGGAATTGGCAGAAGAAATCAGCAAATGGGACCTCATTCTTTTAAAAAGCTTCTGCACAGCAAAGGAAACCACCAACAGAGGGAAAAGACAACCAGCAATGTGGGGAAGAATCTTTACCAGCTGTTCCTCAGACAAAGGGCTACTATCTAGAATATATAAAGAGCTTAAAAAAATCAGCCCACTCAAATTTGAAGACCCAATTTAAAAATGGGCATCTGAAATGAACAGATACTTTTCATAGGAAGAAGTAAGAGCTGCTAAAAAGTAAATGAAGAAATGCTCAACATCACTGGTCATTCAAGAAATGCAGATGAAAACAACACTGAGATTTCATCTCCCTCCACCAAAAAATGGCTGCTATTTCAGAATTAGCCAGTAACAAATGTTGGTGAGTCTGCGGATAAAAAGGAACCCTTCTCCACCGTTGGTGGGAATGGAGACTTGTACAACCTCTGTGGGGATCAGTGTGGAATTCCTCAAGAAGCTATGGTTGGAGGTCCCATTTCACCAGGCCATCGATCTGCTAGGTGTATGTACACAAAGGAATTAAAGGAATTATATTGCAGCAACATATGTGCACCCATGTTTATAGAATGGGAAAATGAGAATCAAGTCATGTCATATTCTAGTACAAACTCTCAATGTTGAATGTGATGATGATGCATATATAAGATATACCAATAAAGATTTGAATAAAAAATCTGACACACACACACACACACACACACAAAGCTATTTATGAGAAACCAACAGCCAGCATCATACTAAATGGTCAAAACCTGAAACCTTTCACACTATCATCAGGAACAAGACAAGAATGTCCACTTTCACCTCTCCTGTTCAATATACTTCAGGAAACACTAGCCAGAGCAATTTGACAAGAGAAAGAAATAAAAGGAATAAATATAGGAAAGGAAGAAATTAATTAATCATTTTCTGTTGACATGATACTCTATAAAGAAGATCTTAAAAACTCAGCCAAAAGACTGCTAGATTTGTTCAGTGGATTTAAAAGCCTCACTGCACATAAAGCCAACACTGAAAACTCAATAGCTTTTGTATACATGAATAATGGACTCACTGAGAGAGAAATTGGGGAGTCAGTTCCTTTCACAATAACATCCAAAAATGAAATATCTAGGAATTAATCTAACAAAGGAGGTGAAAGACCTCTACTCTGAAAACTCCAACATTCTGAAAAAGGACATTGAAGAGGATATTAGAAAACTCAAGTGGATGTACCTCGAGGACATTGTCACAAGTGAAATAAATAGGACATATATGTGGAAGTACTACATCTTCTGTCTAGTATGAAAAAATGAAGATGTAAGTAAGTAAATGCCAAGATGTATGATAGGTAATGGGAAGTAGGAAGAAAATATGTAAAAGGAACAGGAAAATGATGGGTAGGAGAAAGTAAAGAAGGGAAAGAAAAATTTGACAGTGAAAAAAAAGGAAACAAATCTCATGTATACAGAGGGGAGAGTTTGTAGGGAGTACAGGGGAAATAGTAAAAATGAGAATCAAGATGTGTCATGTAAATAATGAAGGAAAGAAGGTGATAGAAATAAAAAAGGAAACAAAGCTTATGTAATAGGGGGTCAGGGGTGGCAGGGTGGGTGGGGAAATGGGAAAAAGGAGAATCAAATCATGTCCTATTCTGGTACAAATCCTCAATGTTAAATGCAATGATGATATGTATTCATAATGTACCAACAAAGATTTGAGTTTAAAAAAAAAGATGTATCATGTCAAGGTACAAGGTGCCAATGTAAATGCTATCATATTGTATGTATAAAATGTGATAATAAATTCAATTAAAAATGGAAAGACATCCCTTGTTCTTGGGTAGGAAGAACCAATATTGTCAAAATGGCCATATTCCCACAACTGCTATATAGATTCAGTGCCATCATGATTGAAATCTCAACATTATATTTCACAGAGCAAAGTTTATTTATATCAATGTGCCTAGTTTTGGATAATTTCTTGGAGCACCAAGCAAATTATCTTTCATTTGTTTACAATTTATTTAGGTTTTGCAAGCAGGAAAACTAAGTACAGAAGCAGAGCAAGCAGTTGATTGGTTACATATAATATTATTATTACTGACTGGTTATAGCCACTTCAAACCCAGGGTAAGAGTATATCAATTTAGGGTAATGTCAGCTAGCTCATATTTGGAATCTGCATCGGTTCAGCTCAGAGTCTGACAAGGAGGAACAGATAAGAGAGACCAGTACCTGAGATAGACATCAGTTCAGGGCCCGGCCAATCAAGGGGGAATTTGCCTGGGTTGAGAAATAAAGCTGCTCATGGCCAACATTGTCCTAAACTGGTGTTCTATCTGTTTGTCAGTCATTTTCTATTTCTGTCCCAGCAGCAGTGGGTTGCAGTGTCCCTGGGGGAGAGAAGGAGAAAGTTGAAGAACTTCACACCAGTCCTCAGCATCAGCACCATGCCTCTACAAAGAAACTGATGGCCCGAGACTAGGGATATTTCATAACAGCACCAGGTCCATTCCAGAATGGGTTGGAGTCCTGGTCAGATAGAGAGTATTAAAGATTGATACCCGTGCGTATCAATCACAGGGTAGATAGGGAACTATGTTTCTGGTAGTGCTAGCAAGAAAATATGTGCTTACTATAACCATTCATTACAGATTTTGTAACTTTGGAGATATTAACTCCAATTTCAGATTAACCTCTACACCACACATTTTCAATTTATCATTAAGATAAAAACAAATATAATTATTTTAATAGAGGATAAAATATAATCAATTGGTCTAATAGTCAACAGATAAAAAAATAAATTGTGGTAAGAGATAGTTACTGAAGAGAGAATCTAAAATAGATGAATTAGGGTTATGAGAAAATATTCAAGTACATGAAAATTTCAAAGTAGTGAAATCTAGCAATCCTGATAGTGTTTAAAAACAAAAATAAGTGTGAAATAGATTAGTGGTCTTGACAGTCCTGGATTCATATGAAAATATTTTTAGCAGGAAATTGAGATTTGTGTATGAAGATAATTTAAAACCAGCTATTGTAAGAAGAAGCTTCCTAGTATTCATAGACCATGCATTTGAAGGGCACGTATGAAGAAAACTGCTTTACATCCTGTTACATTAATGCCATTTGTCATTTGTAGAGCAGTGCTGGCACAGTTCCTTTAGAAACTGGCCTCTTAATGTTCTCTGAAACTTTTTCAAAGCCTCATACTTAGTGATATTCATATAAATAGAATCATTGATAAGAAGACCCATATTTCTGTGTCTGTATTCTCCCTAGGTGAAAATAATAAGGCCAACCCTGAGTAACCTTGAAATAACCCCTGAAAATAATGTGCCTACATAAATATCTTTGAAGCAATTTAAAAGGAAGTATTCATAAATTGTGGAAACGCATATAACTTTTAAATGCACATACAAAGAGACACAATTTTCTCCTTGGAGTCTAGGATCATTGTTCAGAAATTACAGGGACTTCCCAAGTTTATTGATTTAGGTTTATGATGAAAAGAACTCAGAGGACTCACTTGATAGTTAACAACAAAGCAAAAGAGATACGATTCACTTCTGATTCATGGAAAGGAATGACAGCCTAGAAGCTACTGAGATTTTGCAGCCCAAGAGGCAAAGTTGCATTCTTAGACTACTGATTTTCTGACTCCCACTCCAAAAAGAATAAAAACAAACCAACAAAAAAAGAGCAAAAATGATAGTAAGATTGAAATGGGAACATGTAAGAAGCAAGATATATTATGTACAGGTACAAATTGCTAGAGAAATGTGATCATAATGTATTCCTAAAATGTACAGATAAACTCAATTGATTGAGAAAATAAAATTAAAAAGAAGAGATTACCTCTTTCTTCGTATCCTCCACAGTGCACTGATAATGTCCTTGCTCCTCAGACTGTAGACGAAGGGATTGAGCATAGGGGTGAAAACTGTGTACCCCAGTGAGGCCACTGCACTATTTTGAGGAGACTTTGATGCAGCAGAGGTGAGGTAATCTCCAATGCCTGTTCTGTAAGTTAAGCAGACAACAGCCAGGTGAGACCCACAGGTGGAGAAGGCTTTATTTTTCCCACTTGAGGATGGGATTCTCAGGATGGAGGAAACAACCTTATAGTAAGAGAAAAAGATTCCCGAGAGAGGAAGAAAACCAGCGATTATACCAACCAAATAAATGACTATATTTTTAGTAAAAGTATAAAAACAGGCAAGATTAAGAAGTTGAGAGGGGTCACAGAAGAAATTAGCAATTTCCAGATCCTCAAAATAGCTAAACTGCAAAACAATCACGTGTACCTGGGACATAAAAAGGCTGAAGAAAAAAGATATGCAGAGTAAATGTCTGCAGAGACCAGGGTTCATGACAACCTGGTAGTGCAGGGGGTGACAGATGGCCACAAACCTGTCATAGGCCATCACAGTCAGAAGCACGTCATCCATAAAGGCAAAGATGAGGAACAGCGACATCTGCGTCAGGCAGCCCACATAGGAGATGGCTGAGCTCTGAGATCGGATGTCCACAATCATCTTCGGGATGGTGGTGGAGATGAAGCAGATGTCAGAGAAGGACAGGATGGAGAGGAAGAAGTACATGGGGGTGTGGAGGTGGGAGTCAGCGCTAACGGCCAGGACAATGAGCAGGTTCCCGAGCACTGTGACCAGGTAGATGGACAGGAAGAGTCCAAAGAGGACGGGCTGCAGGTCTGGGTCTTCTGAGAGATTCATGAGGTGAAATTTTGAGCCATGTGTTCGTGTCTGTGCTTCTGTAGTGTTTAGGCACCTTTGAGAAAGAAAACAGAAAAAATATGCATCAAATACTAAATAACAGTAAAATTTCCCTTGACTTTAAATTTTAAAACAGCATGCAAGAAACTAGAACTACATTTTCTCCATACTAAATTAAATTTAATAATTCACTACTAGAAAGTGTGGCCAGTTGGTTCTCGGGGTTCTCATTGTGTTTTTTCTTTCCTTGTTTTGTGAATGGAGTTCTCATTCAATTTTTTTTTTGGAAAATCTTTAAATACATAATAGTAGGAGTCTGGAGAAGAGGATGCAGCCAGAATCTTCATGGCAAACTCCAATGCACCATGAATCCCACAGCAAAAGGATTAATATCCAACAAACAATAAAGTCAGAACCTTGACAATAAAGCTAAGCCCGGGCTCGACTCTTGCTACTCTGAGCAGCGGCAGCCAAAGGCCAAAAAGTGCAGCAGCAGAAGCAGGAGCAGAAGAATGCCTGACCCAAGCTTTCCCACCTTTATCTGGTACCAAGCCATCAACCCATAATGCCAATATGTTTAAAACAGGGTGGTCCCACAACAATCCCTGTAGTTGAAGATTACTTAGGGCAGGGCAGACATTTTTAAATCCCAGTAAGTCTTAAGGCCAATAATCCTAGGGCAGTGATTCTTGTAGTTTAAAATCTCACAGGGTGAGACAGATGTCTGCAATAATGCCAGTAGTTGATCCCACAGGCAGGGCAGATATTCTCAATTCCAAATAAGTAAATCCCAGTAAGTCTTAATCTGAGTAAATTGACTCAGTTCCTGACATATAATGTGCGTGCTTAACTTTGGTGGACTTCAGATTTGGGTCACTTTAAGTAAGATGCATATAACCAATATTGTCCCTGACCATAAATGTGGCATTTACATACACTACATTACTGATGATGAAAAATCATGCAATGTTATGACATACTTGTGAAAGTTTACTTTTTAAGGATGTTACTTCAGTATCCTGGGAGGAAGACAGTGCTTTGATTTCCCCCATCTGCATCCTGCTGTGAGTGTCCCGGGAACACTGATTTTTATTTTCTCTGACCAGAAAAGTCATGCATGTATGCTTAAGTAATCTCCATCAGGTTAGAATGCAAAGCCCAGTTTGGAGCCCGCTATTCCTGTACTATTGAATAGGTTCTCACATCTGCACTTTCTTCAACAGGGATCTCAATTCTCTAAATGAAATTATGTGAAAGGAAGTTACATTTGTTGTTCGATCCTTTCACTTCATAAATAAATGAGAAAATTTAAAAAAATGAGCAGACTATCAAGTAAATACCCCTGGGATGTATTGGCATCTATAAAATAGAGGTGAAGATTACCTAGATTACAGTTACTGCAAAGAAGCTTAAAAATTATTTTCAAATTAGGCAGTTATGTCTCATTCATGAATCTATTTATGCAAATATTTTAAAATGTCAAGATATCATAGCTTGAAACAAAACCTAATTTTTCAGAATACTTGAATGTTAATTTCTTGACCATTTTCTCACACACCATATTTGATATCATAGTCTTTCAATGTATTCCCATTTTTAGAATACCAAACATTAGCATTACCTATAAATATTCCCACTACTATCTGTATTTTAAAAATAGGTATTTAATAATACAACATATGCTTCAGAAGTCATAGTTTAGAGCTGTTTATAGAGCAACTATGAAATTTGGGCATTTAATATTCTTGCATGATTCCATTCTCCTGCATACATGTTCCTCAAAAGAAACTACTGCCTTTAAGTTGGGGGATAATTTTATTGTCAGTATATACATTACTGAATGATTGACACATCCATAGGACTTTTGTATAATTCCCAATTACATTGTCTCTATATAACATCCAGATAGATTACAATAGAAAAACATCTAGAGTTCACTGAAATGTGCTTTTAAGTCTCCAAAGTACATGCATCTCCTTGAAGTACTCAAACTGGTGCATTGCACTAAATAAGGCAAGGATATCTTTTAGTAAATTTAATGTTTAATGTTTTCAAAGTCCTTCTGTCTGTCTATGTGTCCAGCAAAAGATAATTTCTAAATAGCATGTCAGTTGGGAATTTTTTAAATACATATTATGACAACTGAGGAATGTCCTAGTTCCTATCAATCACCTCTATTACTTCTCTCAAAAAATCCATTCTAACCAATGCACTCCTCAAAATGTTTTCTGTCCAAAATTTGCCTGAAGTATACCTAGTCATAATCATTGCATTGTCATTGACCAAGTAATTTTATCTTGTTTAAAGGTAATATTTTCATTTGCCTGTGTATCAGAGACAGTGGCCTGGCTGGAAAGGGAGGAACACAACATTTAAGTGCCTGTCACGGACCTGCTACTATAGGTAGAAAGTGTGGACGTCTCTCCATCTCTCCAAGCTCATGCTGCTCAATGGAAGTAGGGAAAATAGCAGCCCTTGGTAGGATGTCTGTACAATTTAGGGATGTTTGGGAGTTAAAATTTTCATCATTGCATTATTTCTTCAAATGAATGATTCTGTCATTATAAAAATAGTGAGTTTGTTCATGAAAACAGTTGTCAAAAGTCAGTGACATTGAGTGATCGACTCCAAGATGTGAACCCGTTCAGGCATAAAGGTCCCTTGTTTTTCTGCTTCTGCATCTTTTTCAAATTTTAAAATACTTTAAAATTTTAAAATACTTAGGTGGAAATATAGCCCAGAGTCTGGGAAGTGGCATTCAAAATTGAAGAATTTCATAATGCATTGTATACATTATTTCAGTATTGACTCTTTGATTTTTTTCTTCATATAGCAATGACTTTCACTTGTATATGTTTGTTTTAAACAGTAATTGCACTCATCTTGGGGAGTTGGATCATATCCTTTTTATTACTTTCCCTTCACCTCCTGAACCTTCCTCTACCCCTCTTCTCTTATACCTACATCATCTGCTCACCTCAAAGAATCTATGAGGTTTCTTTTCATATCTTACTCTTCTTTATGCCTATGAATATCTCTAGTACAATCTTTGAATGATGGAATAGTGTAGATGCTGAATTTTCTCTTGCTCATGATGTAGTCACAGACAAAGTGTATTATTTCTTACCTCTTGTTATGTTGGATACTCTTGAAAAAGAAAAATTTTTAAACAGAAAACTCTTTAACGTGTCAATGCAGCACTTATTACAGTGCATTTTTGTAAAACAAAGTGAGACAGGAAAGATCATTCCAATGCCTAATAGACATCATTAGTTTGATTCCTTCTCTATGCTATATATTCTATAGACTGGATAGATTAAAAACTAAAAGCCGTTTTTCTACCAATTCGTGACATATATTTAGGTAAGGAAAAGTTTAAATGCCCCATTATAAAAATAGAGAAATACAGGATATTGTAGATGGTCAATATGAAAAGTAGCATTATGATTCTTAATAATAATATTTAAAATACTTTACACTTATGAGTTTATCATGCATCAAACATGTAGGAAGAAACCATATCTATTGTTTGTTTCATCCAGCTGTACATGTTAGAAATTACCTCATGACAATTCTGAGTCTTAGAAATGCTTACGACCTGCCTCAGGTCTCAGAAATCATACATGAGACTGAACAATTCCAAATTCAACTGGCAGACTCTGAATTCCATGTACTAATCTTCTTCCTGGTTTCCCAATCACCAGCAAAAATTAAGCTAAAATCTAGTAGTTTCAACCACGGGCACATTGAAAGTATTTTTCTTTTTAAGCTAGCAAGTTACCTATTTTTTTCACTTATCAGGATATCCTCAAGGTACGGATGTGTAAATATCATATCTTTTATCTGAAATGAGAAAATGAAGTTGTAAATGAATTGTAGTATATATAGTTGATATTGTGAAATAGAAAATATTTTAAAGGAAAGAGGGTGTAGGGGTAAATAATGAGGGGAAAAATAAAGTGACAGTAATAAAGAAAAAAGGAAACAAAGATTATGTATATAGGGGGTCAGGGGCTGCAGGGTGTGGGGAAAGGGGAAAAATGAGAATCAAATCATGTCATATTCTGGCACCAGCTCTCAATGTTGAATGCGATAATGATGTGTATTCATACTGTACCAATAAAGATTTAAATAAAAAAAGAACTATCAAGTTATCTGAACAGGAATAAAATCAATACTTCCTTTTCAAATTGAGCAGGGACATTAAGATGATGTGGAGCCCTGCAGGAGCATACAGGGAGGTGTGGGAGGGAGTGTGTGCTGCATGACTCTGACTGCTCCTTCCGTGATCAGGGCCTGTGCTTGATCTACGCCTGTCCTTCCTGGGCTGGACACAGCAGGTAAGACCTACTGCTCTCTCCTCTGATCAGCCAGGAACCCCCAGAAGAAGAGCACAGTGAGCAGAAGTCCTCCTTTGGAGTGACAGGGGAATCACGTGTTGGGATGCTAATGGAGCAGCCTGCTGACATTCTCTGGCTGCATGTCCTATTTTTATATTTATTTGTTTGTTATTATTATTATTTTTAATTGAAGTCTTTATTGGTACATTACATATACACATCATGATTGCACTCCACAATGGGAATTTGTACCAGTATAAGACACAACTTAATTCTCATTTTTGCCCATAGCCCTA
>PVIR01021855.1:0-28939 GCA_004026965.1 Petromus typicus
AACAACCAAAATTTTCATCAACAGGAGACTGGATAAAGAAGATGTGGTTCTTTTATAGAATGGAGTATTATTCTGCCACTAAAAATGATAAGACTGAGTCATTCTTACTCAAATGGATGCACCTTGAAGACATCCTCATAAGTGAAATAAGTAGGTCACAGATGTGTAAAGATTGTATCTTTTCTCTGGTATGAGACAACGAAGATGTAAATGAGTTGTAGTATATATAGTTGACATTGTGAAGTAGAAAATATTTAAAAGGAAAGATGGAGTATGTGTAAATAATGAGGGGGAAAAGAATATTATAGTAATAAAAAAAAGGAAACAAAGCTTATGTGTACAGGGGGTATGAGGATGCAGGGTGGGTGAAAGAAGGGGCAAAATGAGAATTGAGTTGTGTCGTATTCTGGTACAAACTCTCAATGTTAAATGTGATGTTGATGTATATTCATAATGTACCAATAAAGATTTGAATTAAAAAAAATTGGTTCTGACTTTGCCCACTGAATTTCTTTTCTTCCTACATTCTTACGACCATATGCATGTTGACAGATGGAGGTTTTCTTTGTTTTGTTTGTTTATTTTGTGATGCAGAACCTTGAGGAAGGTAAAGTCACAGGTCAAATGATCGAATAACTTTGGGGAGGAATTTTGGAGAGTCTAGAAAGAAGGAAAAAACATAAAACCTGACTTTGTGTGTGTGTGTGTGTGTGTGTGTGTGTGTGTGTGTGTGTGTGTGTAAGATAATTAGAAGAGATATTTCTTAAGAATATACACGAATTATTTTTATCAATGTGACCTTTAAAAGGTGTAAGGAATGGAAAAAATTATGGCTGTGCCTTTTTAGATAGCATTTTCTCTAAATTTTGCATTTTTCATTTTTCTCATTGGAAGGTGAAAAGGTTTTGATTTTTTATTAGAGTTCTAAACCTTTTGTAACTTAATTTAGAAACTGAAATTTAGTTTCTCCTAAAGTTACTCCTCACAGAACCTTCTAAATTCATCTTCTAATATTTCTTCTTAATGAAAGAAGACATTTTAATTTTAGAGATACATATTTTCATCAGCATGCAGATTTATTAATATAAAAATTGGAAATTATAATTGCAATACATTTTAATGTAAAAATTCTATATTTAGAAACTTTGTATATTAAAAAATTATTGAAGATCACCCAAAATTTTTATATTGCTATCTACTGGCATTTACTGTATTAAAATCACAACTGACAAAATTTAAAAATATTTCTATATTAATTCATTAGAATTATTATTACTAAATTTATAATTTATTAACATATATGTTGTTACTAAAATGAAGTATATTTTTCTTGTTTTTTTTTTTTTTTTTGAGACAGGGTCTCGCTTTGCAGTTCAGGCTGGCCCTGAGCTCAACCTCCAACTCACATCACAGCAATCCTCCTGCCTCTGCCTCCCGAGTGCTGGGATTACAGGCCTGAGCCACCACGCCCGGCACTGTGGTATGTGGTAATGATTGCTGCTGGGGTGAGTCTCCACGCCCAGTATTGTTATGTGGTTACCAGGGATCGAACCCGGGTCCTTGCGCTTGCAAGACAGGTGCCAGAACCACTGAGCTATATCCCCGACCTATGAAGTATATTTTTCAGTGTAAAAATAATTAATTGTTTTACACTGTGTACATTTCTTTAACATCTGACTGTGTAGCTGACCGTGGTGTTTTCATATGTGTGTCTACATCCATCTTCTGCTGTATGGTATTATGGTAGAAATGTATGGAGAAAGCCTGTTTTCACACCTAAGTAATTAGAAAAGAGAAGAGCATTTTCACATGTGGGTATTCTTTATTACTACACTGAAACCAAATTACTGGTAACTTTCTCAGTATTAGTTTCAGTGTGGATTCTGAAACTACTTGCATTAATTTGCTATTATTTCACAGTGGATAACTGAATTGGACAGCTTCCAGTAAACATTATTTGTCCATAGTTTTAGGAGCCAGAAGACTGAAATGAAGGTGTTGTAAGGCTATTTCCCTCGGGAGTTGTAGAGGGCTGTCCCTCAGGTGCTAAACCTTCACCGTGGGCCACAGAACAGGCCCCAGTAAAGCACCACAAGGTTTTATTGTTTGCTCGTGATTCTAATCTCGGGTGCTGTAGGTGAGTAAGCTGCACTATGAAAGAGCTGGTGGCAGTAAGGACTACTTACTCTAAGCATGCTTGGATATCAGAGGGCCACTGAAAAGTTCTAGGAAGCTATCAAGGAGACCGTGATATTTGATTGGAACCTGAAACCCAAATTTGTTAGCATTGAGCAAGCGATACTTTGCTAACTTGTGATTTCTATCTGAATTGAGCAGAAAAATCTCCAGCTGATTGGTGACATATGTCATTCTCTCTCTCTCTTTCTCTATACAGATTAAATATTGGATATAGCATGTTGGAAATTACCATTTGGTTGATTATAGTATGGCATTAAAATTCCTTAGGGTATCTTATATCCTGAATGTCTTTTTCAATACCTACTTTATACCATCATGTGTTATTTGAAAAATTCTTACCTACTCCATAATGAGCAATCATTTGAATACTGGCAGATTTTGTTGTACAGTATCCAAATATCCATACCAACCACAAAACTCATCAGAAAAGCCTCAAAAATTGGGAAAGTATATGTTGATTGATGAAAGTTTTCCAGAATTTGAACTGTCACTTGGAAGCCCAATGTGAACAATGGTGATGACCCCTTCAAATGACAGACATTTTTATTCAATGTTAAGAAACTTTCCATAAGGTTACTTTAAATATGAATAATCATCATTTACTTGTCTGTCTTACATTCTTTAAGCAAAAATAGGGTTCTGTGAACTACTTCAGCTTACAAGTCAAGCAAGTGAATTACCATTTTACCTAGAGAGCCGTGCAATGTTAGTATGTGCAAAGTGCTGTGCGGATCATTCTTTTTCTGTTACACATTTCTTCAAAGAGTGCAGACAAGGACCCCTTGATTCCTGTAATTTTGCCAGCAATTTTAACCATGATTGCTCTCAAATCACTCATGCAAATGTGAAAGTAGTAAAAGAACGCAGGTTAAAATTTTAAAATTATGAAAATCGTTTTGTTCTTGTAGATCCTGTAAAGTTCGTAGGGACCTGCACATACATATGTGCTGAGAGATTTTGAACTTCTTTGCATACAGAATCCAATTCTTTCACACTTTGGGTCTTTGATGCCTGTATTTTTTCTCATAGCATTGTACTTCACATGTTCAATAGTGTAATACAGCATTTTTTGAAAAGCATACTCTAGATTCTGAGATTTTCTTCCAGGTCTGTGACACTCAGTATGTTTTGCTATTGACATCTTCATGTTCTTTTTCAAGCAGTGTCAATAGAAGGATATTAGAGAATAGACAGGATATACACTCTTCAAATAATTCCAGTGTGGTTTAACAGCAACACTGTTGAGGAATCACAACTATCTAATCATACCACAATGATTAGAAATATGAGTTCATGTGTATGTTGGCAATGGTCAATATCTATATGATATTTAATCATACATGTAAAATGTGGTATGTTTTTCTTTATTGTAGCTTTTTAGGAGCATTTGATAACTTATTTCATATAGGTATTGAATATTCTTGGAGTTTTATTATCTTTCATTATATCTTTTAGTTTTATGGTATGTGTTTATATACAATATTGCCTAAGAGAAAAATTTAACATCAGATAGATGTTAATATTTTCTAAGTTAGTCTCATTCAATCTTTGTGCTGTTCTTTTTTGATGGGATTGACACATTGATTAGTCAATTCATTTAGAAAAAATATTCAAGAAATTATATGAATATGATGATAAAAATTGTGGTTTATGGTGTGAATTAAATTTATCTAATTAAACCACATAACGATTAAAACAGTGTAGTGTTGGAAGCTAAATAGATATCCAAACAAGAGAAACAGAGAAGGGAACAATCTGTAAGCAAAACAAAGTCCTTTTAAACATCTGCAGAATACAGAGTAATTGTATGAGGCCACTGGGCCACAGATGGACAGGGGACTTTTTAATAAGTGAGGATCATTCTTTTTCTGTTACACATGTTTCTTCAAAGAGTGCGGACAAGGACCTCTTGATTCCTGTAGTAAGTGATGGAATCAAGGACCCCTTGATTCCTTTAATAAGTGATGTTGGCCAAAAGTGTAAAGTTTAAATTGTGCAAGTTAAAGCTTTTCTGTTGATAGAGCATATCATACACATCCTAACGATACTGTATTTTAAGTTTTCTGGTAGATCTTACTTCCGTGTTCTCACCACATACAAAAAGGATAATATAATGGAGGAGATGGGATGGGCCTTTGAAATGTGAAGTATGATTTTGATGTCCAGGATGTGACGGTTTCTCGGGCAAATACTTGCCCCAAATTCAGTGAGTTGTGTACAGTAAATACCTACAGATTTTTACATCTCGATGATACTAAAATAAAGTAGTTCAATAACAAGTGATGTTGGGGTAACTAGAGAGACATAGAAGAAGATGAAGCTGTATGTGTCCTCACACCATACTCCAAAATACAATGTCAGTAAGTCAGTTACATAATTTACTAAAAGGAAAGTTACAAGGACTGTACGTGAGGAAAACCTGAGGCTCCTGAGTGACCAGGGGCAGAAAAAACGCTGCACTACAATTAAAATAGGAGGCTATAAAAGAAATATGTAGATGACCAGCTAAAAATTGCATAATGAAAGAAGCATGAACCAAATCCAAAGTAAATAATAAACCAGAAAAATAGATGTAACTAATTTTAGAAATAAAGAGTTAATATAATACAGCAGTTTGAAAGAAATAGATGGGAAATTACAAGTTTAGAGAAAACAAATAACTCATAGAACATGAAGGAAATAATTCTTAAATGTATGGGAAGATTGTCAGTTTTTTTCTCGACAAGTACACTGAAAATTGATTCTATAATGAGCTTTCATTGCTACTAGATTGTCTGGAGATCTAACTTAACACTGCACTCTCTGTGCAAGCCTGTGGAGCAGGTGCTCTTGATGTTGCTCTTGGAATTACCAACTAGTCTGACTGCTATGAAGAGGAACTATCCAATCACAGTAAATGCTTTTATTTTTTAATTCAGCAATTCTTTTGATAGTAGCCTGTTTCAAGGAAATTCTAACAAAAATACAAGGAGATATTTACATAGGATAATTAATTTCAGAGCTCTTTATTTACTCAGAGTATTTTAAATTCCAGAAAGTTTAACATAAGACTTTAGTGAGTTATCCAATAGGTTAAACAATATAGTTTAGAGCTTAGAGAATATTTTTAGTAATTATTCTGTAATAATACTCATATTCATGGTCTCTTATTAAAATAAAATCTGATAAATAGGTTGCTATTAAGAACCAGCAGTTTTAGAATAAGAGAAATTCTAACACTAGCTTGAGTTTGAATAGGAATTTTTGGTATGAACTCATTCTTAATGGTGCATTTTTTTTGTTACTTAAGAAGTACATTTTGTTTACCTTTGCTCCTGAAAAACCCTAAAATTATAATCAGATCTCACTGAAGCACTCAAAATACCCAAGATTACCATCTCTAAATACCACTGCCTGTGCTGTGAGGAACTGAAGCTTCTTAGGGAAGTGGAAGATTCAACTGTAGAGCAATAAAACTACCAAAGGCTTCTATGAGCATCCAAAAGCTCAGCGCTTACCCTGACGAGGCTTCTTAGTTGAAAATGAGAAGGTTGTTGAACATCAGTGCAAAAACTAATTGCAATTAATTGATACAAAATAAATATGTTAAATCTATGCCTTTCTGACAAACACTGTCAATACAAATTCAGTTCATTAACATTTATCATGGCTATTAATATAGTTAGCTTTATTTTCATTATCTCTTTTATTGCTCTCACTTCTGTTTCCTAACTGTTCTTTGCAGACTGACTGATTATGTATTCCCCCCTATTACCCTACCCTCACTATGTTCTTTGTGAACCTCTGAGGGTTCCATGCATTTTTAATTCAGTAAAACCTGAATATTGCACAATGTATCAAGTCATAACCCTTGAAGCAGATTATTTTTCTGTTGGAATGCTAAAGTGTAAGAATCAATGTATCCACATGTACTAACAACTTTCACATTTTTTAATCGTTATAACTCTCATTTCCTTTTGGATAAACTATTTCACGTCTATTCCAGCTCATTGATTCTATTGCCTGTGTTTCTATTCTTCTACTTTAAAATTCTTCTGCTGTAAGATACTTTAAAAAAGTATTTATTTTATATTCATATCCATAATTTCTATTTTCCAATTTTTCTACTAACTTACTATTTCTCAATATATGCTTATTCTTGCTGTTTCTGAGTTTGATTCTAGCTGTTTTGAGTTCAGAGCAGAAAATTCGGAGTCAATTTTTCTTCCCAAAGTCTCTACTCCTGAAACTGCATTGCTGAAGCTCTGGCCTCAGAGGGTCCTGGCCTTGCTGCTGTGCGCCCAGCGGTGGCTCCTAATAACTGCTGTTCCTCTGACTCTCAGAGAATCTTTCTCCACTTGCTTCTGGGCTACAGAGGCTCTAGCTTCCAGCTACCAAAGATTTGGCTTTAGAATTCTAGGACACTAGAATACTTTAATTCCATATTCCCTTATCATCATTTATAATGTTCTTAATGTTCATTGTTTTCCTTTTTAATTCATAAATTAGACTCAATAATAATGCTGGTAACATTTTTTGGACATTTTGTTTGCTTATCCTTCCTTCTGGTATGTATCTTGATTGAAAAAGTACAGCATATGCAAAATATTTGAGTTTAAAAGATTAGGTTTTTACAGATGGTATAAGTACTTTAAACATCAGCAGAAATTTCTCCAAGGTATTTTTGTAAGGACACAACATAATCTTCTCACAGCGGGTCTGCAGGGGTTAGAAAAATCATGTGCTTGATAAGGATTTTGTTGGGTACCAGGGGATTCTCTCATGGACTTTATTTCACTGAGAAAAGCCTGGTCTGTAGCTTGAGCCAGCAATTTACAGATTAGAAGACAAGAAGATTTATTGAACCAAACAGTAAAAAGGAAAGGCCACTTTATAATGCATGATAGAATAGTCTAACCAAGAAATTGTTGTCCTCCCCAGTCTGTACATAAATCAGTGCCTTTATCGTTTTTGTGTAGTCATGCTTAACATTTTTTACCCTGGAATTATGAGTAAAGTCTTTGTAATGCAGGCTTTGGAATACATTTATTATGCCTTATCTAATGAGCATCTCCAAACTGCCATTCTTTTATTTTTGTCTTGCTTTTATTCTGGCTCGCTCTGAAACTCCAAATCCAGTGATTCCCTGTGTGATGCGTAGAGCCCAAGCAGCTTCGTGCAGGTAAGCTGTGCTCACAGACAGCATATTACCCCCATAGATAAAACAGGACATTCAGAGAGAGAGTACTTCCACTATCACGGGGGCTTGTTTCCCACTACAGAAAGTTTGCTTTCAGGGATTTTGCTTCTAAGGAGATGTAAGATTTGCTCGAGGCCGATATGCATGTGCTATCCTGAATCTTACCATTAAGTGCTCATAATCTCATTTTCATCTCGTCTTTTACACTTCTACTGCTGTGCAAGTCTGGTTTCAGCATTTGCTGCTGACAAGAAGAGATGTGTGGAGTTTTGAATGGTCTAGGGCACATTGCTTCTATCTCCATCAACTCCTTAGGGCTGATTTCTGTCACTGTCCCTCAGCAGTGGAAATGGGGGCTGTGAGTTTAAGGATCTTACAGTTTCATTCCTTAGGTGTGGAAAATCCATTGTCTGGAATAATGTGTAATGGAAGTGGTGACTGAGGAACACAAAGATTTTCTTGTTAAGCAAATGATCAGTAAAGAAATTGCTTTGAATGCGAATTCAAGCCATGTGCAGTAGACAGTTCATACGATAAAACTGTAGTATAATATAAATCATAAAATGTGTTTAAGAGGCATGATCACACTTTGAAGAATAAGTAAATTCTGATTTTCTTTGGGACTCAAATACAGAACTGCATTAGAGTCATGGAACGCACCGTGATGACTACAAACTTCTGACCCTGATTGCTTTCAAGAGGGCAACACCATAAAGAATACTCACTCTGTGTTAACCAGTAAGAGTGTTAATCTTTCTGTTTCTAACTTCATGAAATTATATTTCCTCTTGAACAATGTACCATTTTGCCTTTAGAAAATGCACAAATGCAATCATATTTTATGAACTCTTCTCTGAATTTATTTTGTTTATTCTTGTACCCAAGGTAGTCCATTTATTTTTGCCCTTGCCTACTATTCCATTACTTTATGTATGTACAGTTGAAATATATTCATATAGCTTCTATACACACATATTAGTAATACATATTTATAATGTCTCTAGTTTTGCTATGTTAACTTTATGGCTATGAATAATAAAAACAGCTAAGTCCACACTATTTTCTATGTACCAGGGATTATTCTAAGCACTTTATACATGTCATTTAAATATTAACACAAGCCTATAAAACAGGTACTGCTATTTTTATCATGAACTTATAAATTAGAAGACTGAAATATAAAGTTACTAACACATCAACTATAGTTTAGTTGAAATGTAGTATGTATGAGAGTTCAACACAAAAGCCTGGGAACATAGCTCATGATCTTAACTTCTGCTGCTCTGTTACTAGATTCTTTCCATGTTTCTAAAACACAGGTGTAAGGGTCACTCAATGTGTGCGCATACAAATGAAACTTTGGACTGCAGAGTTTTCATTACTTCACTGTTGCAGGGGAAGTAAAATTTCCCTAAAGAGTGGACACCATTTACTCTCCCACAAGCGATGGCTCAGCATTTCCATTTCACAATTCTGCAAACATTTCATATCATTTTCTTGAATTTTGTCATTATTGTTGACATGGCTGGGACTTTTATTGTTATTTGATTTTTAACTCTGAATATTCATGCAGCTGTGTATTTTTCATGCATTTCTTCTCCATGAACATTTTTTGGCATCCTATTTCAATCTTTCACCCTTTTTTCTTGATTCATAGGCTTTTATAAAATTTTTTTGAATAGTATGTCTTTGTGGCTTGTATGTATAGCTGATATATTTTAGCTTCTGGTGTGCTCTTTTAACTTTGGTATGCAGAATTCCTAATTTCACTATAGTCAAATACATAATTACTTCGATGCTAGGGACACTGTGTATCTCATTGTAGGGGCAGTTGGAAGCAGAGATATGCAGGGATGGAGGTAAAGTGGCACGGCTGACATGGTAGATCGCTATAGAAATGACCACCGCCTTATTGGAAATTACCCCTTGTGAAATTTTCCCAGGAATAGAACAGTTATTCTTAGAGAACCACTTGAATTCACTGGAAAGCCCCTAGACCCTATAAACCTTACCCTAGCAACAGCTTACTCTAGCAACAACTCATTTCAGCAACAAAGGCTATTATATTGATTGGCCTAGAGTACGTCAATCAGTGAAGACCCCATAACCCTTAAACAAATGCTAGGACTCTGGTTGGTTTAGAACCCCTCTAAGAATGGACAGAGCAAAGACTGCAAGCCAAGAAGTCTTCCCCATCTTATAAAAAAACCTTGGCTTCACATTACTTTCCTTTCTGAGTTCCTCATTTTCCAGTCTTCAGTTTTGAGTCAGCCTTGTCCCTTTCTTGTGTTCTTCACCGATGTGAGGACACAGACAAGAGGAATGGAGGTCATGCCAGGAGAGATCTTTAGGTCCCCAGGCCCTACCCAACATAAAACTACCTAAAGCTAAAAACCTATTTTTAAATAGGGTATGTATTATGGTTAATATCTAGATGACTCTCAGAGCCTCTTGTGCCCAAAGCTGGAGCTTCGGGGATGTTATATGAATAGACTGCTTATGAAGCCATAGCAAAATGTGAGTTTTGGAGGTAAAGTCTGTTGGAAGATGTGCTTCCTATGGTGGCCTGGGAGGGTAAATCTTTCTTCTCTTATTTCCTGACTGCCATTTCCCCTCTGCCATATTGCTCTCTTTGGGATCAGCTAACTATGGACTGAAGCCTTTATAAATTGTTAGCAAATTGTGGGTGTCAGATATTGTGTCTTGATGAGAAAGTAAGGAAGTATGCTGATAGTGTCAGAGCCTTTTCTTTTTATTTTAAATATTTAAAGTGAGTTTATTTGTGATGAGCTAGCCATCTACTTTTATTTACTTTCTTTATGGTACCCAATTGCTCCAGTATCCTGGGAGGAATTCATCTTTTCCTTCTGTATCAAGGAATATGGAAGCATAACCACATTTTTATATAAAAATATTTAAAGTTTGATTTCTAGCAATGTCATCATATTATTATTACTAACAATTTTACTAAAAATTACTTGTATATTGTTTTGTATATTTTAGGTAGACAAATATCTGAGGATAATGACTTGTTTTCTTACATTCCAATTGTAATCAATTTAAATTTTCTTTTCTTCTCTTTTTCTAGAGATTGGTATCACTAATGAAATGTTGAACTGGTGAAAGCAGTCATTCTTATGTCATTACTGGTTCTTCAAAAATGTCACTATGACTAAGAGACTTACTAAGGATTTCCATAGAACTTTTGATTAGATTGAAACCAAAATAGAAGCTATTTTCATTTTGATATTTATTATTAATGACTTAAATATTATTGCTTAAATATTATTGTGCAGTTTTGAAACTGTCATATTTTCTTCTCAATCTGCATGTTAGTAAATTACATTCACTGATTTTTATAATATCATACTAACACTATACATGTGAAATAAATTTCTTCTCAGAAAAATTGACATAGGGCTGGTATATAAAATCTGGGAACTATTAATTGATATTTAAGAAAATAATGAATAAACTATATATCTTCACTTGCTAAATGTAGCAATCTACATTTAACTACAGTCTAGTTAATCTATCATGAACAGAGCAAGGTCTGTTTTGGGCATAATTATCAAGGAAATGCAGCTTTGGGAAGATGTAATATCTGGAATATGATTTCCTCGATGCATCCTTATTCTGATGGCTTGAAACTGGTTGCCATGGATTTTCTCAATGCTAGCAGAAAGGTGGAGATTAGAACAAATTTCTTGCACTGAATAAAATCTTTTTGAGAAAAGAGAAGTATTTCTTTTTTCAGAGTGTTTTTTCATCCTCAACCCCAGAAGAAAAAGAGAGTTATAAATTTAGGGCAGTCAAGGCACAGACACAATACTGATCTTCAGCGGAGCTCTGTAATCAGTACATTATATAAGCAGATTTCTTTCTGAGTTACACAAATATCTATTGTTTTGATGAACACAATAATGTAGTGAACCATGCGTGTATCCATTCTGCCTTCTGTTGAGAAATGGAAAGGCGCTTTTTCACAATGAGAATGGAGATGCTTCCTTACTGGTGACAAGTGACTTTAATTTTAAATTTTACTAGTCTTAGTATGAGCTGTTTTAAGACAGGGTTTCCCTGTGTCGTCCAGGCTGAACCGATCTCGCTATGTTGCCCAGGCTAGCCCAAACCTACGGTGATTCTCCTGCCTCAGCTTCCTGAGTGCTGCAGGTGCGCATCATCACCACGCAAGGTGTCTGACTCCAGCTGACTGAATGTATGCTCAGAATACAGAACGAAAGAAAGGTCTCTCGTGTGTGTGTGTGTGTGTGTGTGTGTGTATGTGTGTGTGTGTTTGTAGAGGTCTATTACTGAAGCATTTTTCCTTTAGAGAAGAGTTAGGAAATAAAATATAAATTTCCAAAGTGACTGTGTTTTCACAACCGTGATGTAGCACGACTGTGGAGCTGTTTTGTCATCGAGTTATGCTGGGTAAACATTTCACTGTGTGATAAAAATTAGCAAAAAGGTATCTGAAGACCAAGAACATAACAGAGACAAGGAAAATTGCTAATAGATAAACTTTATAATTTCACCATGTAACTAAAAACACGGGATCTGATCCTTTTCTACATCAACAACAAAATCTCTAATACAACAGAAACACTCACAGCAGGTGGCCCTTGTGAAGCAATTTTGACTCTCCAGGTGTGTCACAGAAATAACTCTCTCTCTTTACCACCCAGTAAAGCCGCCATTTTCAGTTGCGGGAATAGAGACTGATAGTTAGGGAACCTGCAGCAGCCCGCTCAGTTGCCCAGCTTTGTTCGATTTCAGACCCTTTACTGTTCCCCTCATCGGTTCAATGCTGTGCACTTTATTCTCTCACCATTTGAGGATGCTTGTGATGAAATTTCCGAAGTGACTTTTTTGTCTCTTAGTTTCTCTTTTCTCTGTCCCGGTTGTTTTCTGAAACATCTTCCGTCCTCCACATTCGCTGGGTTAAGGGCTGATGTCCCTGTGATGACCTTGGAGAAGGCAGTGAATCAGGAAGGAAGCGCTCATGGCTCACGGAGGCCAAACTGGGTAGAAGGGTGGCTGCGGGGCGGCTGGGGCGGGCCTGTCTTGTTCCAGCCCTTTGCTCTTGGGCTCCCCCTGCCGTCGGGCTCTTCACTTCGCAACGGGCCAGCTGGAGACAGTCTGAAACCCCCGAAAAGGTGAGCGGAAATCAACCTTTCCGCTCTAAACTACGTGCATCAGATGTTTTTATCTCAGCAGTGGAAAGACGACTTCCTTTTTAGTATTCTCCTGGAAAGAGCTTCCATGTTCTTTCTGCCTCTTTCTGATTCCTTTGGCATTCTCCAAGTTTGCTCCAAATTAGGTGTGACTTTGACAGATTCTGCAAGGCACCTGCGTGTTTAGACAAACAAGAGATCATTTTCTAAGCCATCCCGTTGTAGGCTAGGGAAAGACAAAGATGGAAATGGCTCACAGGTTGGATAGGATCTAATTCACCCTTGTGAATTGCGGTGCGTCTGGTGTTCACTCACCTAACTGCTCAGTTCGAGTGCTCTCTCTGTCATGAGTTTCCACTGGAATGGTGAATCCACATTAGGAAAAACAGAGAAAGGCTCTCAATAGCTCTAAGAATGCAATACAAAGGGATGGGAACAGGAAATGGCAGTATCAGTTCTAGTTCTGTGGACTACTTTTGGGGCCACAGTATGATTGTTAGCCCCAGAAGAAAGCAATAAACTAAACTCCGAGTCCAGCACATTCGTTCAGCTTCAATTTGAATTACAATGGAATAGGCAATTGACAACAATGATTACATAAATAGTGATTTTACCATACATATTTAATCTTACTGAATATCCATTTACAATTTATTTTTGCATATTTTAAAATGCCCTACATAATTAAAGAGATTATATAACTCATTTTGCATTTCCTACCACTGTTAAGATAAAATTCTGTCTCCTATCACAAAAATAATTACTCACACTTAGTTTTAATTTCTTCCAAATATATAATCATGTCTATTTTAGACCTTTACAAGTGCAAAGATCCAAAATCCCTGTCTCAGTACTATGTGATCACAATGATTCATAGCGCTGGTACAATAAAAATGTCTTGCCAGATGAGAGAGGAGAAAAGCAGCTACCAAAGGACATCCTCAACCACATTCTGGGGCCAGGGTAAATGTTGTGAGGCACAAAGCAATTTAAAGGAGACAAATAACTGGAATAATTCAGATACATGACTGTTATTACTTAGTAACTATTATTACTCAGTAACTGTTTTTGTTATTACATGTTGTGCAGTTCTTTAATTTGATTAAAGATTAGGCCAAATGCAATATTGTCTCAAATCTGCTTTTTGTCTGTTCCCTTTCTCTGTGTTTGCCTATGACTGACTATATCTCCAAGTGTACACATATAGATTCTCTCATCCCCCTACCCATCCCTAATAGGAGATTAAAATCCTCCAGAGCTGAGACAGTTCTGTATGGCTTTACAAATGGACGTAGTGAAAAACAGATCTACATAACAATATAATGCATGTTATTGTATGTAGTGTAGAGTTTGTCAGAAATAACAGACATTTGCAATAAGGAAAGAAGGAGGAATCAGACTACCAAAATGGGAGCCACTGCTCCCATTGATCCTTACTTCAAGGTTAACTTGGGGGTGGGGGCCCATCTCCCCCTCATTTTTCCACCTGGAGTGTTTCTCTAGTACAGGACTACTGCCTCTTTCTCTGAACTATCACTTCTTCCTCCTCCCGAGTACCAATTGGGAAGAGTTACCTTCATTCTGTCTATTTTTAGGAGCCATGTTACTGAGATTTTGCATTTGCTTTTGTGCATTCCGATAAGCTCAGAGGGCTAGGCTGAGCCTACAGCTCTGTGTGACCCTGGGTGTGCAGGTCTGTCCCCTCAGGACGAAGTGTCCTGGAGCCTTTGAAAGCAGGTTTAGTGCCACATTCCCCAATCTGCCTCTTCAGTAATAAAGCTGTTATATAAATCTCCATCTGTTTCCTGCGTTTTAATTTTTAATCAGTTCTGAACCTAAGATAGGAAGGAAAGAATATTATTTACTGGCTCTAAAAGATCCAAAAGATGAGGCTACAGTCCTTGGAGTATATTTTTTATAGATCATAGAAATTACTGAAAATTCACATGAAAGAATAGCTACATTGCAGCTGATTTAACAGCTTTGCTCTTTAAGCAAAAGTCCTTTTCAAATTTCTAATGTGGACTAGTTAAATATCAAAATCTAAAATAACTTTGTGTTAGCATTTGTAATCAGAGAAGAGAAACCACGCAATTCCAATGTATTACTCCCATAAATTACTGCTTCAAAAATTGTGCATTATGCACTTATGTTGTGGTTCATTGCGTATTTTCATCATTCATAAAATGAGTCCTTGTTAATTAAAACCTATCCCTACTCATTCAGCCTTGTTGCTTTTCTCCAGTACCAAAGGAATCTAGGAACTAGGGTGTGATATTTATGTGCGTAAAATTCCAGATGGAGCGCTATTTGTGTAATGACTTCAAGACCTGTAAGATTCAATCTTAGACCAAGTTGTATTCCAATTCTTAACATATTCAGATATGTTTAATGACCAAAATATTCAGGGGCTGTGAGGCAACCATATTAGCATTTCTCAACTCATTACATTTCTTCTCTAGTTTTATGTTACCCATTTTTAACATTTCAGAAGCAAATTGAAAATTTCACTTTTTGGTCAAATATGTCATAACTTTGGAAATAGGATTGCCTTACCTTTTTTTTTTTTTTATACCTAGACAGCATTTCTCCAAAGAAAGTGAATCTTTAATACGCCAAATTTTCCTTTTTAACTTATCAAGTTACATATGCATTATTGCAAGTGAGTTATGCCACAAGAAACCCATAAGGAAAATATAAAAGGGAATTAAAGTCCTTTTTGTAATATTTGAGCCTGCTTCATTAATCTGAAGCCAGAAATGATTGAGTCATTATGTTCCTCGCTGGCAGCAGGAGGTGAATGGACAGCCTCAGCCAAAGTGTTTTCAAGTTTATTTTTCCTGATGCTTGAGTTGGACAGAGACCAGTTAATAGCCATTAACCGAAATTTCTGAGAAGCACTTTAACTGTGGTTTAAAACACTGCCTCAAGTCAGGAGAGGTAGGAAGTTTTAAAGACATATATCCTAAATTATCTTTAGGGTTAAACCATATCTACATTATGATTATGATTCTGAAAAATGCCAACTTCTCACAAAATAGCAGCTTGTTGGTTGATCAAGGAAGAATCAGTGACTATAGTAGTAATAGGTAAGGATTTTATGTTCATCTTTTTACATTCTTTAATGCTTATTTTCTTATGGGACTATTTGATCCTAAGAATATACTACTGTAGCACACTCATTGTGTAGCCAAAGGGCAAAGTATTTGTAATCAGGCATCTTTTGGGTAACATGGCACAAATGAGCTATAAGGTTTGGGTGATTTTCTCTGAACAGTACCAAACCTCAATTTTCTTAGTTGTTAAATAGAATAAAAGGAAAATGCATCACTGAAAAGTTGTGACAATTTAAGAAATGACTAGAGAAGACTTTAGTAATGTTCTTAGCATAAGGTAGATGTTTGGTACTTCAAAAATAATGAAAGCTTGTATTCCTGAGAGGTGCATCCATAGTCTGAGGAAGGTGCTGGGAGCCTTTTTGTAGTTCAGGAACAGACATTTGCTTCTGATGACAACAGATTCTGTCCCAGCAGAGTTTAGACCTCTTAGATTTTCAGCGCTGGAGAAAAGATGTCAGACTTTAAATCAGAAATGTCTAGCGCAGTTTAATTTGGCTCTTTTGGTTTGAGATGAAAAGAGATGGTGTGAAGTGTTGGAACTTTTCCTATTTTATGGGTTTTGTGTTCCTCCAGTGCAGACTGGAAACCCACAGCTCTTGGACTCCATGGCCTGTGGAATTCTGGTCACATTTTCCCAGTTGAAATAGACTCTGAAGACTCTAATTGGTAACAGAGAGATGGACGGAGCCAGGCATGTGGGTGTGAGCGGATGCCAGGTATGGGTGTGACCTGCCAGGTATTTTCCTCAGATTTACCCTATGGTGATGCAGTGGGATCAGAGAGAGAAGCGAGCACCCAGATTCAAGCTCAAGCTCAACGCCCTCTTGACCCTCACCTTGAGGCCCATGCTCAACAGAAAACACATGGCTGCTACTTGTCCCCACCTGCCAGCGGCATCAAGGCTGCTCCTTGGCATCAGTGGTAGCCACTGTCTGGGTGGAAAAAGCAGACAGGTCTCAGAGCAAGAGGGGACCTCAAAGGCTTGTCAATCCTAAAGGTAGGTGTGAAATATTGTTTGGCTGGACCCAAGACTACAGATTGCGGAAAAAGAGCACTCATTCAATAATAACAGATATTTTTTTCATTTATTCAGTCTGTTTTTGATTTTCCTATTTTATATTATTTTTATCTTCATTGAATTAGAGGATTAGAGGATTTTCTTCCATTTATTTTTTCTCCTGTTATTTTTTTCTCCTTTATGACTATTCCTTCTCAACTTTTTTCTTTCTTTTATCTTTTATTTTTTCTTCTTTTTCTTGTTCATTCTTTCTATTAACTGTGGTCTGTCATTATTAATTTTCTTTTGCTTCTTAGTAAAACCCTCTATCTTATTTTTCTCTCCTCTTTCTCAGATGTCTTTGCTTTCTAAATTATGCTTTTTTTGTTTCCTAAACCCTCTAGTTTTGCTAGTATATCTACTAAACTTTATGAGTCTCTAAATAAATAGTTAATAGTACACTACTGCGTTTAAATACTGTGCTGTTGTTAATAAGAGTAAATTTGTTCTGAAGAGGATGTCAGAAAATAGACAGATATACCCCGTTCCCATATAAGAGAACCAATATTCTCAAAATGCTACACTTCTAACATTGATATATGTTTAGTGCAATATAATCAAAATCCCACAGCACCCTTCACAGAAGGAGCCCCAGCCCAGCAAAAGCAGTATTGAGTAGAATGAATAAAGCAAAAGGCATCACAATCCCAGACTTGAAATTGCATTACCAGGTTACTATGGAAAAACCAAGCAGAGTGTTGGCACGTAAAAGGATAAGAAGATCAATGGAACAGAGTGGAGAGTGGAGGAAGAACTCCAAGTACCTTCAACTATTTGATCATTAGTAAAGGGGAGAAGCTTACATGGAAAGCAAGATGTCTTCTGTAATAGTGGTGTCAGGAGGACTGGCTGCACATGCACAAAAGATTAGACCCAGACTAGAACCTCTTATCATGCACTAAACTAAAATCAAAATGGTCATAGATCTACATATTGAACCAGGAGCCCTGAACCTGCTGGAAGACAAGAGAGGGAGCGCTCTTGAAGTCACAGGTGTAGGTAAGGACTTTTGGAACACAATCCTTTTTGATAAGAAATACTCTCTAGAGTCAATAAATGGGAACAGAGCAAAATAAAAAGTTTCAGCATAACAAAACAAAAAAGCAAAAACAAAAACACCAAGTGTAAAAACGATGTACGGAATGGAAAAAATAATTTTCCAGGTATTTCTCAGACAGATTATTCATCTCTAGAAGATATGGGGAACTTAAAAAAAAAACCCAAAAAACTAAACTCTTCACCACAAAAGCCCAGTGGAAAAATGGGCAAGTGGAATGATTAAACTCTTCACGGGAGGCAAGCAAAAATGGCTAATAGATACATGAAGAAATGCTCAACCTTGTTGGCGATCAGAGAAATGAAAATTAAGACAACACAGAGATTCCATTCTTCCCTGGAAAGAATGACTATCATTCAGAAATCAAACAATTACAAATGCTGGAGAGGCTGCAGGATAAAAGAAACCTTCTGTGGTGCTGATAGGAAGGTAAATTACTACAACCATTATGGGAATCAATTTGGAGATACTTTAAAAACCTAAAAGTAGAAGCTCAATTTGACTCAATCATTCCCCTCGTAGCTGTCTTTCAAAAAGAGTTAAAGACATCGTATTACAGAGATACATGCATACTCATATTTATAGCAGCACAATTCATAATGGCTAAATCTTAGAAGTGAACCTTATGTTCACTGAGAGACAAATGGATAAAGAAAATATAATATTCATGCACCACGGAGTACTAAATAAAGAATGAGTCATTGTGGAAAAAGTGGATGCACTTTGAGAACACAATGTTAAATGAAAGTAAATTTGACACAGAAGCCTAAATATCACATTATTTCTCTTATAGGAACAAAATAAATTATGGAAATAGATCATTCTCAAACAAAAAGATGATAAAGAGGAAAAGGGAAGGGTTTGAGGCATAGTAAGAGGATTAACAAAGGCATCAGAATGTGTTGCATACGCGTGCCAACTCCACATGAGGAAAGTAAACATCAGTGCTGCAAATATGTCCACATGGAGGGAGGGAATCAAAGGATGGATATGGGGGAAGGCAAGGGAGGGAAAGGGGATGAAAAAAGGAATTATAATGTGTTAAGCATGGGTACCAGCTTCCCTCATGGAACATAAACACTTGGTGCTACCCTCGTGTGCTAATAAGCTAAAATGTTAAAAAGATGAATGAATCATTTGACTTTAATGTCCTATGACTTCCTCCCAATTCATTCTCAGTGAAAGGAATGAAGTAATTAATTTAAGAAAATTACTTTACTGGTCGCCCCTCCTTAAGAGAGGAAACATTTGAGAATATTTTGGATCCTGTGGTTAACAAGTCCATCTATAAAGGACTCTGAAATATTTTTGAAAACTCTAAACTAAAATGATTAAATTAAAACAAATAATGTCACTAATTTTGTTTCTCAAGCTGTCAGGTAAAATTGGAATTTGGTTGATACATGAAAATCCACAAGAATTGTATTCCTGAATTAGATACTCACATCTAAATTTATTCCATTTCAGGCTGAATATCTACCAGAGTTAAAGATAGAGATGAACTGGTCAAAATCCCTAATCTTGGAACTACAATTTCCTGGTAACTTCAATTGTATTAATTAATTTTAATTTTATATCCTGGTATCATTTTTATAATTATGCGTTTAGAATATATTATTTGATGTTGATAACTGGTTTAGTGGTATTTCAAACTCAAGCATCTTTTAAAAATAGTATCTAATTTCCTAAAATTATACATATTGCATAAGATTTTATAGATCAGAAGAGTTGACGTTTTATAGGACTATGGAGATAATGTGGATTAGGATGTACTAGAAAGAGTTTCTGTTTCAAGATGCCCAGTGTCCTCCAGTGATGACCTAGGTCTCACTGGGGCACCCACAGTGTGAGAAGTGTCTAACTGATCCTTAAGAATTGATGCCCGGTGGAGGAAAGTCAGCTGGTCAACTTCCTCAGAATTATAACATCTCATAATACTTATTTACCTAACACCTACAAATTCATTATCTTCTATGTCCCTCAAAATCATCTTGTGGAATTAACAAGAATCATTTCCATCTTCATTTCAGAGTTGCATGATCTAAAGTTCAGATTCTTGAGGAAGATGACATGATTTATCAATTGTCTTGATCAAGATAGCTCAAGACGTTTTAGGCAGAACTGAGATAAAAAGGTGGATACATCGACCCCAGCCCTACGTTCTTTCTAATGTCTTTCAACAGTGCTAATGGCTTAGTTTAATTGTACACTGTAAGAGTCTAAGTGAGAGAATAGCACAGCTCTGACATATTAATAATAAAATGATACTAGTAGCAGGTAGTACATGTAAGTACCATGAAACATATGATTCCCTGTATTCCAGATTTTCTTTTGGACTTCACTTTCATATCTTTCCTTTGGCCAATGCTATGCAGTTATCTGTTGCAGCCAGAATGTGAGACTTCAAAGCAGCCACAGCCATCTGGCAAGGCTTTCCCCCAACGTGGATCCAGGGAATTGCTGCCAAGCTATTTGCACCATCTGCCGGGCATGAGTCATTGGAGGGAGGACTGTGGACAGCTGGGGCTGTCAACTTTGAAATGCCACTTATGGGGAAATACCAGAATCCACATCAAAAGTCATCAAAACAAAATATTCTTAGTTAAACCCCCCCCCCCAAAACAAAAATAAAACAAGGCTGGCTCAATATGGTGGCATTTCTGATGGAGGTCTTCTTTGGCCAGTCACTCGGCTCTCATTAGCTTCCTAGATTACCTTTTGCTGGAAGATTCCGTTACACCCTATGAAACAGACAGCATGAAGTTTTTGAGGTGAGAACGCAGTAAGAAATTGAGAGGAAATAACATCACACTACACTGTGTCTTAGACAAAGACCTAGAAACAGAGCATCTAAAATTTGTTTGATTTTATGTCAGAGGCAAAGTTCTGCATTTATTTTCATACTCATTCATTCATTCACTTATGATGTATTCCAAGCGCTGGTAGATGAATGAGAGTAGTAACATCTTTTATTGACTATTTAACATGGTGACGAGCACTAAATATGGTACTTTGTTCAGTACTGGCAAGAACACAATGGGTTTTTTTGGTTCAATTCAGGAAATATCACAAATTGGTTACAAGTACAATGTTATATGAATATCGCCCTTTCTCTTTCTCCACGGATGTGCAGAAATGGTTCTTAATGACCGTAACACTATTCAGACAGGGAGAAATAGTTCATGTTAATCAAAAGATAGGAAGAATCTGCCAGTGCCAAGAGTCAGATGAGACAAAACTCTCAAGGACACTCTACCAGGTGTATAGTGTATGTAGGTAGAGGGTAATTCATTCCAAGTTCAGAACTTTCCCTTCGCTCTGCACGAAACTTACCATCAACTATGAGTGTTATTGGGAGGGAGAAGACAGAGAGCCTGAAAAATACGGACAAGATTCCTTTTTAAAGTACTCTAGATACTTCTTTTTTTTTTTTCTGTTTCCCTTTAAGGAACATACTATTCCATCCCAAATGAGATTTTTTTCCTTGCCTATTGTAGCACAGGCATAATATAACTTGTTATACACTTAAAATGTGATATAATTCATATTAATTTGATCTATACATAAGATAGTCTTGAAAATTATCTATAAACTGAAAAGTAATTCTTTAATTTCTCTCTATATATATATATATAATGATATATATTTGCAGAGAAAGTTTTAACCTTTTTGTTAAGAAATATAACTTTACAAATGAAGGTGTGGGATTCTGAATGGTCTCATACCGCTATTGTAAACTGGTATAGATTTCTAATAAACAGTTTTAGATTCTTATGGCTCAATTTATGCTATAGAAACTTTACTTCTACAAAATTATACAAAAGAAACAGAATTTATGCTGTGAAAAATCTTATTTCAGAATTATCTACGAGATTAAAAATAAACCATACATGTTCAACAAATCAAAGAAGATGAATGAAATTGCTGTTTCTTTACATGAAGAAGTATTTTAAAATATATTTTAATTGTAATTGATATACAGAAGTTCTTTATGAGTTATAGCACGGCATCTCAATATATATCGGTAATGTGTAATGGTCAGAGGGGGCAGTTGGTATATCTCTCACCTTAAACATATATTCTTCCTTTGTTTTGACAAGATTCCAATAACTTTTTACTGAGAATTTAAAAACACTTAGCTCTTGCTGACAATAGTTATCTTATTGTGCTACAGAATGTTAGCAATTGTTATTCTCTCCCAGTGGTACCCCGTTACCCACTGTCCACCCTCTCTTCATCTTTTTTTCCCATTTCTCTTTTTGAGAACCACTATTCTATTATTTATTTCTGAAAGAACATATTAGTCAATGGCAGTATTTTTTTTTTTTTAGGTTTTTTTTTTGGAGACAGGGTCTTGCTTTGTGGTTCAGGCTGGCCCTGAGCTCAGCCTCAAACTCACATCACAATCCTCCTGCCTCTGCCTCCCGAGTGCTGGGATTACAGGCGTGAGCCACCACGCCCGGCACTGTGGTATGTGGTGCTGATTGCTGCTGGGTGTGGGTCTCCACACTCAGTATTGTTATGTGGTTACTGGGGAATCGAACCCGGGTCCTTGCGCTTGCGAGACAGGCGCCAGAACCACTGAGCCAACTCCCCGGCCCCAATGGCAGTATTTTTAATGTCATGAGAAAATCTTTTAAACATCACATAAAGTAATAACTAGAAGTATATGAAGTTCAGCAAATAAGTAACAAAAGAACTTAGTATATGGCTTGGTGCACTGGCTCTGGATTGAATGTATGTTACATATGTGATGTTGTATACAAGATGTTTCCAGAATTTGGAACTCTCAAAGTGAGTCTCCATTCCAGAAACATTAGCATCTTTGGATATGTCGTTAACAATGCAGATTCCTGAGTCTCGCTGGAGACCTAATCAGAACAAGCAGTCGGTGTGGGAAGCTGCCCTATGGGCTGGTATACTTCCGTGTGGTTCTGATCCTGGGAGGTGTTGAGGGCAGTGATATGACTTACAGAAAAAGAGGAAGAAAATAATGAATTCAAATCACTTACTGTGACAAATCTTGTGGCTAAAGAACTACAGCTTAATTCAGCAGAGAATTAGTGATCTCAGGGTTTTTTTGTATTTTCAAGGTTCTCTCCAATTAATACATATTAGTTTCATCACAAAAAGTTACAATTTATTTCATAAAATTTAAAAAATTCATAAAAGCGAAATTATGTCTTTTGGTTGAAAATTCTAAAAATTAGCATCTCAAAGTCCTCTACCTCTTGAATTTCATCCCTCAGAAATAACCGTTATTGATAATCTACTTTGTATAATCATTGTTTTGAAGGTGAAATAGAATCTTAGAACATAATGGGCTGGCAGTTATTTTTCATTAAAAAAAACTATTCCTTTTTATAGCTCACTTAATATTTCACAGCAAGTACATGCATGATTTTTACTACCATCTCATTGTGATGGCTATTTCAACTATTTAAAATTTATTGCTTCTATAAAATAATGGAATAATAAAACCCTATGTCTTTATGACAGTTGTAGTCATAGAATTAAAAACAAACTATTATAACATATGAATTTATTTCCTCAACAAATATTTAGTACTGGGGTAGGTCTGCTCCCTCTTTTTTGTGTCATGGAATTTTTTACTGGTATTTTACAGGCAAAATTTGGATTAATAGATACTAATAAAAAGCTGTCTGGTCAGTGTTCTGTAAAAGGAAAGAACCCTGTGTTCCAAGAATCAAGTTACTTAAAAATAAGCCATTCAAACTCCATTTACTGTATTTATGTTAAAATGAAAATCGGTCATCAGGGAGAAGAATAAGTAGACTGTATTTTCTCCTAGCATGTTTGCATTTGTTGGTATCAGTGACAGTGAAATTGATGAGTTCAATCATATAAGAAAATTAAACTCTAAATAACATTTAAATTCATTAAACAATTACTTGTGAAAAAAGAATTCAGTGAAATGATTTATTTTTAAGGAAATACAGTAAATAGAGGAAATGATAATTTAAAATAAAGGTAAGTGCTAGTCAGGTTATACTTTTTGACCTCGTATAAATATCTACTACTCCACATCCTTCTAATTAATATTTCTTTTTACTATGGCTCACAATTAGTAATATGTCCCCTTAAATATGTATTAAAAGTAGGCTCAATCTATTTGATGGGATGTAGAATAAAATCTCACGATTTGTAGGCTATTATATTTGATGTTACATTACATAGTAAAATACCATTTTGAAATCATGTGCAAATGCATATTTATCATTTAACAACTTTTAAAACAAGTCACCTTACAGCAATATTTCCTTTCATGCACTAAAAACTCTATTAAGATATTTAAATTATAGCGATTCCATAATTTCAGATGGTATTTAGGTTATTCAAATATTAGTTTAAACAATTTGCCTTTATTTTGGGTTACACTGAAATAAAAACTATTTTTGGTCATAAAATCTAATGAGATTTGCAAATTACAAAAATGAAAAAGGCATTATTCTGTCACTAATAACCTTGTTGTGTTATCTATTTTTCACATATGTCTTTTTATTTTCACTAAGCGAACCATTCCATATCCTAGTTTTTCTTTAATGTTTAGAGCTTAATTAGTCCGGCATGCTGGTTTATAGTACTCAGAAGCTTAATTTTTAATTACTGCCAATACCCCACTTTGTGTTTCTCCACCACTGACTGCTGTCGTTTCTTTATTGTTGGGTTCTCATTTATGTGAACAACTAGTACCAAGCTGGGAACACACGTGATATATATAAATATAAATATAAAAATATATTAATTATATATTAAATATATATAATATATTATATATTAAATATATTATATATTAAATATATATATAATATATTTAAATCCACTTGTAAGTTATTTTAAGGCTATATTACTTAAATTTCTGGAATAAACATACAGAACATTTTATTTCTCTATTGAACACCAATAATGTTTAAAAGTTATAATTAAAAATCCATGGTGGAAAGTTAATTTCACACACAGAGCAATTAATATAAAGTTATGGAGAAGAAGTCCAGTAATAATGGAGAAGAAAAAGCTAGAACATGATGAGGTCGTGATACCTCTCTCTTTCCCATTTGGGTTCACAATATTCCTTTCTGGTTGTTAATACATTCCAGAGTGACCACCTCCATCCTTAGCTTGCAGATTTAATCTCTACTGCCTAGGCTTCTGATTTCTAGCAGTATATTCACAATAGCAAAGTTTAATTAAAACAAAGTGAATTACGGGTCCAGTGGAATTTGTTACAATCGGGTCTTACATTTGTATTATATTGAAAATATAAATCGACCTGGTAGAAATTTTCTTCAGTCTTCTTTGGAAGCCATCTGCCAGTTCAATTTATAGATTTTGCTCACATAAGAGGATAGATTTGCTAAGCTAGTAATGTGTATGAGCATTTTATGACAGATATGGAGTGTTTGCAACCCATTTTGTAAGAAAGGTATTCATAAATTAATGAAATGTACTGGTATTTTTATCATTATATCATAACATACTTAAAACTAGGGAAACACTAGCCAAGATCCTACTCCTTACTTGCATTAGGGAGACTAGAATTTAGCTTGCATGGAACATTCAGTGTTGATTTCTTTCAGAGCAAACATGAAATGTGAAATAGTCATAATCACTAGACAGAAAAGGAGGATTGTATAAATATAATCTCTCCTCTGTAATAATAATCATATAGAGCCCTTTGTTTCCCGAAGTTGTGAATACTTATTAACTCACTCACTACCTACCCCAAACATCTACAGATGTAGTAAGTCCCCTGAGTTCAAGGGACTACCCAGGGGCAGAGAGGAGAATCAAATGCTGACAGTTCATGTGTGGAATGCAGACTGTTAATCAGCATTCCCACTGAGAAGCCAGCCCAGGAGGAGAAGGTACCAGGCTGTCTAGACCAGCTGCTTCATATTTTTCAAAAGCAAACTCTATCTCAGAAAGAATGGGGGACCAGTGCCTATGCCACAGGGCAGTATTTCAGAAGGGGTGGCTTAGGGGCTGTGCATTGAGCAGCACTGGCCTAGTGGACACCAGGAGCCTGAAGAACAAAAGAGTCATGTCCACGGTGGCATAAGGTGCAACTATGGATAAGAAGTAAGAAGTTATCCTGTGATTAAAAGGCAGAATGGCAACCACCAACATCTTAGCCTTTGTTATTGCCATGGAAACCACTTCATAATGGCAATCATTATACTTTCCTGAGGGATTTGCAGAAAGGAGGGTGAGGGGAGGGCATAGCCCAGTAACCAGCAAATGTGGCATGGTGGAACTCCATGTAGGCGGTTCCTTTCAAGAATTGGGCTGGAGATTTAGCTCAGGGGTTCCATGTCTGCTTCACAAGCACAAGGTCTTGAGTTCTGTCCTCAAGTACACCAAAACACAAAACAAAACAAATAAGATTTGAAGCAGGCTGTGGATTCTAAGTCTTACATGCTTTGTCAAGAAATAAAGAAGATACAAAGGATATTACAATTGCCTATGAGGGTTTTGAGATTCTTCTGTGTGAGTCTAGCACGGAGAATCTGTTAAATGTGTTAGAAGAATCATTTGTTAATTATATCTGAGTTTAAGTTGCTATACCTACTGCAGAAAAATATCCATACTGGAGAAATTACTGCTTTTTATTCTTGGCGGTATTTATCAGATGATCATTTCAAAAAGAGAAATTTCTCTTGATGTGGATTTGAGTTCTTTCCTGTACAAGAAAAGAGTCATCTCAGACTTGTGCCCACTCATCCTAAATACATCCCCCTTATGTTCCTACATGGGGGAGTGTGAACCCCTTGAAGACTAGTTGACTTTTCTGGTGCCTGGGGGACCTCCATACACATGAGTCTCTTCCCTTGTGTGTTTCTGTTTATAAAACTACCATAGGTCAGAGGCCCAGAGCTATCCACTCATTCATTTCCTCAGCATCAGGAGCTCATGGGTCATTAGGTACTTAAATGCTTCTGCATTGTAGGGATGATGCTGATGACGTTTTCCTATGAATTTGATGGATGGTCTAAATAATGCTTAACATTACACAGATAATACTAATGGTAATGTTTGATGCAGTGTTAAGGAGATTTTTCTTTTAAGCCAAAGGTTTAGAAAACTAACGGGAATTCTATGGATGGCACTCCTTGTCTTCTGTCACAGCAGAGGTCACATGTCTGTGTGGAGTTAGTTATTTTTGGTAAAGTTTTGGGTGATAGTGATGGACAAGAACTAACTGTGAACCGTGGCGGGGTGTTACACTGTGCTTGTTAAAGAGACATTAGCTTTTTAAACTTTAATAAACGTCAGAAAGAGAAGTGAAATCATGTTTAAAGTGCTTAATTACCTGTGTAAACATATTGAATCTTTTCTGTAAAGGTCTGGTATGTTACTTGTAAGACAGTTGTAATCCTTTTTATACTTCCCGGTTCTCTGATGTGCTTATGCAGAATTTAAACTAACTTGTCGATTTTCTTGTATTTATCAGATACACACTAATAGCATCTTCCAAAGGTTGTTTTTCCCTGTTTTTCTAGATTTCATAACCATACAAAGAATCTATAGATCCTGAAAAGTGAATCACTTCTGAAGACCGAACTTACATCCTGAGAAGCCACCACTTCCTGTTGGCCACTGTGCCCTGGCTCCTCTGTTGCCTGAGCTGGAGCCTGGTGGGGTCAGCGGCAGTGGTGAGCTCGCTTAGTGGCCATTCCTAGCATGCATGGTCTGTAGACTTGGGTGGGGAGCATCTCCTAAAATGTGATGATTACAGCAGCATCACTTTTCATAACCAAATGTGGATGTAGGGAGGACTCATTAATAGGTGTTGAACTCACTTTGAAATTGATGGCCTGGTGCTCCATTTTGGAGGAAAGCAGGCAGACCTTCTTCCACATTCATCTCTTTGAGGTTTGTTATTTTCTCACATTTAAAAAATAATTGCCTTTCATTCATGGCTGATAGGATTGTGAGAAGGCATTGTAAACTGGAGCCTTCATGGTGAGAAAGAAAACATCGGTTATTAGGTGAGCAAACAGATACCACACACACACACACACACACACACACACACACACACACACACACACAATCGTAATGGAAGAATCAACATATCTCAGTGAACATAAGCAAAAACACTCCTTTGAGCAACAGTTAGCTAAGTAGGATATCTTGAAATATTGGAGGTGCTCCAGTTAATCTTTACTACTGGTTTTAGAATATGTTTTGCATGTGTAAAATCCTAGTGAAGCTTTTACTGGGACCCGTGAAGGAAACTTGAGCCATGGCGTTGGCTCAGCAGTAAGTTGCTAGCAGTGTGGCATAGGAGTATCAAGTTGCTTTAGCCTGTAGCAGCTTAGAAAGTCTATATTCCATTTTTTTGCTGCTTGAGCCCAGCAATCTTACTGCCAGTCAAAATAGATAAAAGTCGATCCATTCACTGTTCCTCTTTTTCCTTCTGGCACTAAATTTTCCTGATTTTCTTATTCCACTTGTAAACTAACACACATCTCTGGGATTCTTCTTTAAAACTTGGAAAAGACTACTTTACTTTGGTTAGTGTTAAAAATACACATTTGCTCAACTCTTTCCTCAAGGGTGAGTCTAGCTCAGCTCAATTTAAACATTGTGGATAAACATTTTCCTCTTTTGACAATTCTCTCCTTAAACAATCAAAACTCCACACCAACTAGTTCTGTGGAAGTTGTACATTGACTTGACTTTCTTTTGCCTATCTAGAACATAGTAGCATTGATTACATTTATTCTGGGTGTTTCTGTTGACATTTGTTTTGTATAAGAAACTCCCCCACCCCTCAGGCCTATGTTAAATTTTCCTTTTATCAGACCAGGGATTTAGCTCAGTGGTTCCAGAACCTACCTTGCAAGTGCAAGGGCCCTGGTTAGATCCCTAGTAACCACATACAACAATGCCGGGTGTGGAGACTCAAAACTACCAGCAATCAGTAACACATACCACAGTGCCAGGCATGATGGCTCACACATATAATCCCAGCACTCAGGAGGGAGAGGCAGGAGGATTGCTGTGAGCTCAAGGCTGAGCTCAGGGGCAGCCTGAACTACAAAAAGTGAAATCTTGTCTCAAAAAAATTTTTTTTTCCTCTTATACTTGAATTAAACAAAATTAGCATGCAAAAAAATGCTTATG